>WSFP011495990.1:0-14329 GCA_009831015.1 Picea engelmannii
ACAGTTGCAGCTAATCCCTAGGTGGTTCTCTTTCCCAAGGTTTCAGGTTTATTTTAGCGCTGTGTTTTCTTTTTTGAACGAGACGAATTTGTGGCTATGCTAGTTTTATTTCTTTGTATAGTATTTTTTTATCTGTAATTATGATTACATTTATATTTAATCAATATATAATGTTAAATTACTTTTATTTTTTATAAGTATTATAATTTTGTTTTCAAATATCTACATAAGGTGATATGACTCTTACCTATATGACAACATCTTTACCATTATATTCTCTAAAATCACATTTAGCTGCAATCAAGATTTCAACAACAATCACTTAAAGCTTCTTTTTGTTAAGTGATTAACTATTACAATGAGTTACAATTAAGGTTCAATAACTTCCTAATTCATTCAACTTGTTTAATCACCAATTTATTAAGGGTGAGCTCACTAAGTTAATGGAAGAAAAAGTGGAAATGAGGTCAATAGGAATGCTCACTATAGGAACACATGTGTGTTCTCAGGAACGTGCATGCGTTCTTGATGCTAAAGGTTTGGCAAAGCCCAAACCTCCACTCACTTTGCCACATAGGTTCATTGGAAGGAACACGGAACACGTGTGCATTCTTAAGAATGCATGTGCATTCTTAACATGCAAATGTCAAGATCTTGCATGCTTGATTTATTTTCTTTTACTCCCAATTTAGTAATTTTTACTTTTATTCAATTAATTCAATATATTCTAAAAGAATCTAAATTATAGAAATTAGTAATCTTATAGAGAAATCTCATCTAGAAAATTTAGAAAATTTAGAGAGTGAGCTCTCACATTGCTTAACATTTCCCCTTTAAAAACAAGTGTAAAGAATTTACAATAAATGTGATTATTTTATGGTTTTTTTATTTCTTAAAATATGTATTGATGTTTTTTGTATTTACACATGATGCCTTATTAAATTGCAGCATATATTATAAAATGGAACTCGAAGACAATATAAGCCACCAACTAGCAGACCAAGACGAAGAAAAATCCAACCCACCACAACCACCCAAATTCATGAGGGGTTCGCCACTTTAAGAACACTTGTAAATCAATTAAGGGGCACAAGAGAACAAAGTAGAGAATCCTTGGCCACTTCATTAGACGTCATTGTGAGCTTTATTGCAAGTGCCCAAGGTCAATTGACTTCTATTTCTAAATATAGGGAAACAATGTTCGAGTATTACAACACTGGATCGAATAGAAAGCAAGTTGGAGACTTCGGTATATCAAAACAACAACCGATGTCTATTTTTGTTGATCCTCGATCTTAACAACAACAACTCGTGACTAAGAAACAAATTTGCATTAATTAGTGCATCCTGTAATATTCCTGATATAAAATGTATGCAGAAAAGAAATAAAATGCTATAAATGGTAGACGAACAACAATATAACCAGAATAACACCACAATAATACCAATATGATACCAAAATAACACCAGAATGAGCACTTTGATTACTGAGAGCAATGTTCACTTGCCTCTTCGAGGGGACAACCTCTAGTTGAGCAGAGCTCTATTACAATAATATCCAAGACAAAAGTTCTCATACCCTCGAATCCTATTTATACTAAATATGTCTATCAAAATAACCATCTAGAGGAAGATCCTTCTAGAAGCAAAAGCTTCTATTAGGTCTTCTTATATTCTACTTATTATTCTTTATTTCTAGGCCTTATTAATATTGACCTTTATTACATCGGAATATATTATTCTACCTAAGTGAGGGGTTAGATCCCTAACATATCCTCCCCCTTAAAAACAGTCTTGTCCTAAAGGCTTGAGATGTGGAAATTGCTGCAGAATGGTAGTGGGTTCCCAAGTGGCATCTGCTGGGGTTGTATCCTTCCACTGGACTAACACTTCCTTGATGGTTTGATGACATAGGCGATGCTCACACTGGTCCAGAACTGTTTGTGGCTGTAGCCAAATGGAGCCTTCTTCATCCAACTCGAGAAGGTTGGTTTGAGTTTGGAACTTAGTTCCAATCACCTACTTTAAGTAGGAAACATGAAAAACACGATGTAGCTTAGAATGACTGGGAAAATCTAACTGATAGGCCACCTATCCCACACGCTTGAGAACTGTATACGGACCATAAAATTTGGGCGTCAGTTTCTGGAAATGGTCAGCCTTGAGGGAATTTTGCTTATAAGGTTCCAGTCGAAGAAACACTTGATCCCCTTTTGCAAATTGACATTCAGAGGGACCTTGATCTGCTTGTTGCTTCATGCAATTATGGGCCATGACCAAATTTTCTTTGAGGGTACGTAGAATAGCTTCACGAATTGTAAGCGTATGATCAACTGCCTGGACCTTTGAGACACCTGACAAATATGAGATAATTGAAGGTGGCTTTTGTCCATATATCGCTTCAAAAGGAGTCATGCGGGTAGTTGTATGGTATGAAGTGTTGTACCACCATTCAGCTAGTGGTAACCATTGAGCCCACTGATTTTTCTTTTATGAGGCCAAACACCTCAAATATGTTTCCAAACACTTGTTGACAACTTCAGTTTGGCCATCAGTCTGGGGATGATAAGTTGTGCTGAGATGCAATTGGGTGCCTTGCAGCTTGAACAGTTCTTGCCAAAAATTGTTGGTGAAAGTTGGGTCATGATCAGAAACAATAGAATGAAGCATGCCATGAAGCTTGAAGACCTGATCCATGAAAAGTTGAGCCAAAGTGGATGTTGTAAATGGGTTTTGAAGAGCATGGAAATGATCATACTTGGAAAGAAGATCAACTACCACCATGATGATCGATTTATTACCTGATTTAGGTAATTCTACAATAAAATCCATAGAGATATCTCGCCAAATAGCAGGTGGAATCGGAAGTGCATGTAGTGTGCCACAAGATTTGATTGTTTCTCCCTTGTTGCATTGACACACATCACATTCAACTGCAAAATTACAAACGTCCAGTTTCATACCATCCCAGAAAAAAGAACGCTTAACCCTGTCATAGGTTTTGGTAAACCCGAAGTGCCCAACTGTGGGTGTAGCATGAAGCTCGGAAAGTACCGTGGATTTAAGTTTTGATTGTTTACTTAAATACAAACGGCCTTTGTATCGTAGCTCATCATGGAGCCAAGAGTACCCTGGGAAAACTGGAGAATTGGACTGCAATTGTTGTATCATATGTGAACTTTTGGGATCGTGTAGCCATTCCTGGAGAACAACTTGGAGCCAATCTGGAACAATAAAGGAGAGAGAAAAAAGGGACCCTTCATCTTCATATTTTCAGGAAAGTGCATCTGCAACCACATTGTCTTTGTCTTTCTTGTAAATGATCTCATAATCACATCCAAAGAGTTTAGTCACCCATTTTTGTTGCTCTGGGGAGGAAATGCGTTGTTCCATAAAATACTTCAGGCTTTGATGATCTATCTTAATTTGGAAGTGTTTCCCCCATAGATACGAGCACCAAAGATATATGGCATGCAGAATAGTCAACATTTCCTTTTCATAGATTGATTTTCCGAAGTTTCGTTCAAACAATTGTTTGTTGGTAAAGGCCAAAGGCCGACCCTCTTGCATAAGGACAATGCCAATTCCTTTCCCTAAAGCATCACATTCCAGGACAAAGGTATTTGTGAAATCAGGAAGGGTCAGGACTGGAGTGGTGCACATGACCATCTTCAAGGTTTGAAAATCCTGAACAGCTCATGGATTCCAAGTGAAAGAATTATTTTTAAGGAGTGCAATGAGAGGTGTCGCAATATTTCCATAATTCTTAACAAAATCGTGATAATAAATTGTTAAGCCCATAAATCCACACAATATTTTGAGAGTCTTTGGGTGAGGACAATATTGCATAGCTTGAATCTTTTTAAGATCCACCCTGATGCCTTCCTTTCCAACAAGATTACCCAAGTACTCAACTTCAGAGTCGCCAAAAAAACATTTATATTGTTTCAGGAAAAGTTGGTGCTGAGAGAGTAGATGGAGAACTCAATCCACATGAGCAAGATGGCTTGTCCAGGTTTTTCTATAGATGAGGATATCATCAAATAAAACTAATACAAAATGACGGAGAAAAGCATGGGAGACATGATTCATGAGGCTTTGGAAAGTGGATGGATCATTACATGAGCCAAAGGGCATGACCAAAAACTCATAGTCGCCCTCATGAGTTCTAAAGGAAGTCTTAGGAATGTTTGCCTCTTTCATACAGATCTGGTGGTAGCTAGAACGAAGATCAAGTTTAGTAAAGAACTGGGCGCCACTCAATTCATCCAAGAGGTCATCAATGACAGGAATGGGAAATTTGTCTTTAATGGTGAGTTTGTTGAGGGCGCAGAAGCGAAGACACATGAGCCAAAAACCTTATTTCTTAAGTACCATGACCACTGGAGAAGAGTAGGGGCTCATACTAGGGCGGATAACACCTGTGTTAAGCAGTTCTTAAACCATTTTCTCAATTTCATTTTTTTGGGAAAAGGGGTGATGATAGGGATGGATATTGGGAGGAAGGCTTCTGGGGACAAGGGGAATGGAATGATCATGAAAACCATGGGAAGGAGGGAGTGCTTGGGGAGTGGAAAAAACCACTTGATGTTTAGAGAGGAAGGATTGGAGGTCCTACGACACAGAGGGTGTCTCAGTTTCTTGTATGGCATGGAGTTGGGCAATAACACCCGAATGACCTTTTTTCTGCATCTTTTCCATGCAATGGGAACTAATGATCTCAGGGGAAATGACGGTGATGCATTGGAACTTATATTGTTGTCCCTCCTGGTCGAATTGCATGGTTAATTCCTTAAAATCCATGAGAATGGGACCCAAAGTCCTTAGCCAGTCTGCACCCAACACAATGTCACAACCGCCCATGTCGATAGAAAACATATGAGATTTCAGGTGGTAGTAACCAATTTGGAGACACACATTTTCACAACGCCCTCTACATTTCATGGACTTGCCATTGGAAATCATGATTTGGAAATTATTGACTGCCCGGATATAGAAATTAGTCTCTTGGGCAATGCAGCGATGAATAAAATTATGGATGCTTCCACTATCAACAAGAATGATGACCTTCCTATGATTGATGTATCCATTTATATTGAGGATTTGGGGAGCATAGAAGCCAGTAAGAGCATTTAGGAAAATGACTGGTTCAACTTTGGGAGGGTCTAAGGGAGGGGTTATTTCAATGGGCTCAGGTGACACAGACACAAGGGGAGCTTCAACGTCCTCTTCCGAAACATCCTCCGAGATGGCCATAAAAAGATTTTGTTCCTTACACTTGTGTCCCAGAAAATATTTGTCATCACAATTATAAGAAAGGCCTTTGAGTTGGCTTTCATCCATTTCATCCCTCATCAATTTTTGGATCTTTAGTGGAGTAGAAGGAGGAGTGGGATTGACTGGTTTAGTGCGAGGAAGAAAGGAGGGTTTCCGGTTTTGAGAAGAGATAACCTATTGTGCTTCCCTATCTCTTTTAGTAGCCTCCACCCAACTATGAGGCCGAGCCATGAGGACATGGGCATGAATCTCATCTTTGAGGCCACTGATAAAACATTCTAAAAAAAAATCATCAGACATGCCCTCTGTACGAAAAGCCAGTCTCTCAAAAGAAGCTATAAAGTCTTCCACTATGCCAGATTGTTTCAACTTTGTCAAATGACTTAAATGGTTGGTGTCAGTGTCAAAGCGTTCATAAAGCTCTACCACAAAGTGTGTCCAAGAAATACACCCTTGACGGGCAGTTTTTCTCCATTGCCACCATTGCCAACGTTCTTGATCTAGATGGAGAACACCATACCAAAATTTGGCCAAGTCATATGTAATGTCGTGCAAAGAGAAATAATGTTCCATTTGAGTTACCCAACTGGTGGGATCTGAGCCATCAAATTTGGTCATATCCACACGCGGAAGGCGTAGGTCACGCTAAAAGTGATGGGGTGGAAAATTGTGGGAATGAGAGGAAGTTTTAGCTTTGGTATGAAAAGGTGGGTCAGAAAAAGGGGCATCTACAGGGATATGTAGCTTGGTGCAGATCATCGAAGCGACAGATTCAAGATGGGTAGTCATGTCTTGTTTGAGGCCTGCTTTGAATTCCTCGATTGAGGCGACAATGGAGGAATACATATTTTATTGATAGTGGAAATATTGGCACTGATTTGTCTCACTTCTTTTTGGGTCTCTGTGAAATTAGATTGCAAGGTATTGAAGCTATCTTCCAAGTCTTGGCTACGAGTATGGGCCATGATGACGAGGGAACCGAAAAGGGGCGGGTGGGGTCAAAACATTTGTTGAAAAATGATAGGTATGACTGTGATAAGGGTGAAGAGATAAATCCAATGGAATAGGTCTCAAATAATGGTGCAACAAAATCCAGACTCTTAGTGATGAAATGCCCTAATGCTTAACCAGGAAGAAATGTGTAGTGATTTGGCAACTCAAACATTGTTGCACGGAAATAGATCTTCTCTATTTTAATTTTTGTTTATGTCCCCAAGGGTTAGGTATTTAAGGGTTCTACAGAAAAGGGTTTTCCCTGTGCTATATCACTCTGATATACGTGTGGGGTCCAAAAATAGTACTTGGCCCAATATCTCAGGGAACCAACTAAGGAGGCTAGACTGTGCCCTTAGTCGTACTACCTGACTACCCATGTACTAAAGAGTATATTCCCGATTGTTGTTCTCAGTGACACTATAGCATTCAGGCGACCGATCGGTTTATCTAAAGAGGGCTTAAGGAAATCTAGTTTAATATGTATACAGGTGTTGTCTGATTTGCTAACACTTGAAGGAGTACCAACAGGGGTTACAAGGGTGGCCAACAGATGTGTGCTTAAGAACCACTTGTATTTCCTTCATGTATGAATCCTCAGTTGCGGGTTTATGAGCGTAACGAAAGATCTATGTAGCTTAAAGACGTCGGGATACGTCTCTACCCTGAAAAAAGTTAACCCACAAATTTCCATCGAGGAAAGTGCTCTGATACCACTTGTAATATTCCAGATATAAAAAGTATGCAGAACAGAAATAAAATTCTATAAATGGAAAACGAAGAACAATATAACCATAATAACTCCACAATAATACCAATATGATACCAAAATAACACCAAAATGAGCACTTTGATTACTAAGAGCAATGTTCACTTGCCTCTTCGAGGGGGAAACCTCCAGTCAAGTAGAGCTCTATTACAATAATATCCAATACAAAAGTTCTCATACCCTCGACTCATATTTATACTAAATATGTCTATCGAAAGAACCATCTAGAGGAAGATCCTTCTAGAAGCAAAAGCTTCTATTAGGTCTTCTTACATTCGACTTATTCTTCTTTATTGCTAGGCCTTATTAATATTGACCTTTATTACATTGGAATATATTATTCTACCCAAGTGAGGGGTTAAGTCCCTAACACATCCACCCAAAAATTAGTGAAAACTAGATGGCTAGGTGGTACATGGTATTTGATAAAACTCCCTACAATAACATGGAGGTGCCTTTATATTTTTTGTGAAAATTATCGGCCAAATTTATTTTCAGTCAGCATGTCAGCTACTTCAAAATCAATTACTTCTAGGGATGGGTCGAGGGTCCACACAGGATCGAGAGCAGGCTAGGCGTGATCCCATGCTAGGTCCTCGTCCCCCCAGGTGAAGGTGTGACCACCCTGGCCAGTATCCTCCTATTGTAGAGATATTATAGCATGTATAGGTCTATATCATCATTGACTTGGAACCTAGTGCAACATGGTAGCTTTGTTGCACTATATTTGAAGGAGGTGCCTATTGGTGACAATGATAGAGGGGTAGAAGGATGAAGCTTCACCCCATATAGAAAAGTGGAGTGAGAAGAGGGCATATGAACATATCAATCATCCATTTTGTAATGTACCCAACCACCCATAGGCTGGGCACGCTACTTCAAGCCCGCTATTGAAGTAATTTCAAATTTTGGTAAATTTTTAATTAATAAAGATGCATGAAATTTCACATGCATAGATCAAGATTTGTGCTACAACATAAAATAAATGAAACATATGTTATGCACGACAATAGCTAGAAAGCATGCATATTATAGAGATGAATTTCATAGATAAATAAATACACAGTGGAAATAAATATATAGGTAAATGAAACCATGATAGGGAGAGCACTTATCTTTAATGAAATGAATCACTAATTGGTTGCATACCAAGCACGTTCCGCCCAACCATAGACATTGTTGTTCCAAGTCTCAATAGCAATGTCACCCTCGATCCAGGGCTATTAGTCCACAAGGACGGTTCCAAAGTGTCACTCAACTTCCCAAACCAGTCAACACTAAATATCTCACAGGCTTCTCAGCACACACAACAATCCAAAGTACACCATATCTCTTCTACCCAGCCTGCACAGTGCACAACCTGAGAGAATAGACCCCCTTCTCTGCCACACAACCCCTCAGGTTGTCCACCTCCTCCCAGGGATCTGGTGCATCTGGTCAAGAATCTCCATGCTGGGACCCTCAGGATTTGTAGTTGCGGGAAAAAATTAATGCATGCCAGTGCATATCAAACATGCAGGAATTCATTCATGGCTAGCATACACCAGCAGTCATTACTACCAACCAAGCCATGGATCCTCTCCATAATTTATTTTTCTCTCCCCATCCAAGATCAAAATGAATGAATAATGAAAAGTGGGTGAATGAGTGAATGGGTGAAGAAGAATCCCCCAAACAACCCATAAGATGGGTTTATATATTTACTTTCAAATCAAGAACCACATGGCCTTCCCCAAGAATCTCATGTAACCACTCCTCTCCATTAAAAAAATTATGGGAAAATAAAATATAAAATAAATATGTATCCCCTCAAGCCCCCTCTATTATGGAATCATAGCCCCTATAACTTGTCTCATTGTCCATCTAGCAACCAGTGATGTATTTATTATCAATAATGATCAAAACATTACATTTCCTAGACACAATGGCCTCTTTTAATTGTTTGGGTACTTTTTCCTTTCATACATTAACAAAACACATTATTTAATACGAGACTTAAAAACTCAAGGTATTACATCCCCCCTTATTTTCGCACTGTTCTTAGTGCATACACAAAACAAAAAACAAAATTTCAAAATGTATTCAAAAAGTTGTGGGTACTCTGCCCACATTGCACCTTCATGCTCCTAAGTAGCATATTCAGGACTGTAGCATGTCCACTGGACTTTTACTATCTCTATAACTCAATTTCAGAGCATTTTGACTTTTCTATCCAATATTCGCATTGGCTGGACCTAAAAGTCTCCCTCTCCCTCTACCTGAATCAAATTCCAATCAATAACATGGTTAGGAAAATGTACATATTTTTTTAGCAGAGAGTCATGAAATACATTATGCACATTCATGGAAGTAGGCAATGCAAGCATGTATGCAACTGGCCCTATTCTATCCAATATCTCAAATAGACCACAAAATCTAGCTACTAGCTTTATACAACTACCCAACTTCAAAGAGCTCTTCTTGGGATTCACTTTTAATAGAAAATTCTCCCCCACTTTAAATTCTCTAGTTTTCTTGTTCTTATCTGCATAAATTTTATGTCTATCTTGAGTTGTCTTTAAATTCTTCTTAATTCTAACCATCTGGTCTTCCATATCCTTGAGTAATTTTGGCCCAAGTACCACTCTATTTGTTGGGTTGTCCCAACTCACTAGAGTATTGCATTTCCTACCATACAAAGATTCAAATGGGCTCATTTTCAATGAAACTTGATACTCATTATTATAGGCAAACTCAACCAAGTGCAAGTAATCTTCCCACTTATATGGCTTATCCATCACATACATTCTCAAGATGTCTTCAATTACTTGGTTGAATCTCTATGTATTCCCATCTGACTATGGATGGTATGTTGTCCTAAAGTTTAGATTTGTACCAAATCCTTTAAACAATTCCCTCCAAAAATTTGAAGTAAACTTTGTGTCTCTATCTCAGACAATTTCCTTAGGTATCCCATGCAACCTAGCGATCTCCCTCATGTAAATTTATCCAATATTAGTTGTTGTATGAGTCATTTTTACAGGAACAAAACAATAATCCTTTGTCAATTTATCAACCACTACCATGATTTAATTATGTTTTCTTGTTGTCCTAGGAAATTTCGTTATAAAATCAATGGTTACCACTTCCCATTTCTTCTCTGGAATTGTTAATGGTTGTATCAAACCCGTTGGATGCCTATGCTAATCCTTCACTCTCTTACATTCCATACATCTGGAAATGTAATCAGCAACATATTTTTTAATCCTTGGCCAAAAGAATTGTCTTCTTACTGTTTCAATTGTTTTCTGGTAACCAGGATGTCCGACATATGGAGCATTATGCATTTCTTTTAATACCAAGTTCCTAAGTTCTTCGGAACTAGGAACATAAATTATATTTTTATGCATAAGTAATACATCTTCCTTCATCTCATATTATTTAATTTTTTGGTGTAAATTTTCTTGTTGTAATCTTTCCTTTACCTATCGGTAATGTTGATCTGTGACAACAACATCTAAAATTACACTCTTTAAATCTAATTGATGCATACTAAAAGTTGTAGCATGCATGAGATGTACTCTTCTACTAAGTGCATCGACAACTTTATTTTCTTTTCCTTTGATATTCTTTATGTCAAAATTGTATTCACTTAAAAATTTGAGCCATATCGTCTACCTAGCATTTCAAGTTGGTTATTCAAAAAGATAGTTCAGACCACTATGGTATGTTCTTAATTCAAACCTCTTCCCCATGAGAGAATTCCTCGACATCTTCAAAGTGTGAACAATGGAAAAAAGTTCCAATTCATGTGTGGCATTGTTTCTCTCATGCTCTTTAAGCTTTTTGGACTCATAACCAATGACATGTCCATTTTGAGTGAGGAATCCACCAAGTCCTTTCTTTCATGCATATATACATACCACAAAAATTTCATTTGGGTCAACAATATTTAAAACAAGAGAATTAGTAAGTAATTCTTTCACCAAATTAAATTTCTCATCACACTTTGTTGTCCATTCAAATTTAATTCCCTTCTTTTGCAAAGAAGTGGAGTGATGAGAAATCTTAGAGAACCCTGCTGTAAATTTTCTGTAGTAACCAACTAACCCCATAAAAGATCTAATTTTTGAAAGATTCCTAGGTGTTGGCCATCCTCTAATGGCTTCAATATTCTTTGGATCCATTGTTATACATTGTTATGAAATAATGTGTCCCAAGTAATGGATCTGTTCTTGGTAAAAAAAACACTTACTAAGCTTGGAATACAATTGATGTTTCCTCAATACTTGCAATACAAATCTTAGGTGATGTTCATGCTCTTCCTCTGACTTAAAATAAACAAGTATGTCATCCAGGAATACTATGACAAACTTATCCAAATAATTTCTAAATATGCCATTCACTAAGCACATATAGACAGTTGGTGCATTGGACAATCCAAATGGCACCACTAAAAATTCATAATTCCCATACTTGGTTCTGAAAGATCTCTTATGGATGTCTTCTTCCTTGATTCTTACCTAATGGTATCCCGATCTCAAGTCTATCTTTGAAAATATCTTTTCCCCTCTTAGCTGATCAAAGAGGTCATCAATTTTGGGTAGAGGGTACTTGTTCTTTACAATGGATTTATTCATCTATCTAAAGTCAATACATAGCCTCAAAGTTCCATCCTTCTTTTTGACAAAGAGTATCGATGCTCACCAAGGTGAAACAATTGGACGTATGTACCGTTTCTTCAACATTTCTTCCAACCACATTTTTAATTCTTTTAATTATGGTGTAGTCATTATGTAAGGTGTTTTTAATACTGAGGCATCTCCTGGCACTAAATCAATATAGAGATATATCTCCCTCTTTGGTGGAAACCCAGGTATTTCTTGGAATACATCTTCAAATTCTTGTAGTACCGAAAATTCTTCAAGGCTTGGCCCCTTTCTATTTTTTGGTTCCTCCACATGGGATGCATACAATTGGCATCCTTTTTTGAAACATCTCTTCAGTTGTAAGGCTGAAATATCCCTTTTAGAGATGGGTCTTGGAACTCCTTTCATAATGCTTTGTTTTCTTTCTTCATCAAGACATGTAAATGTCTTTTTATGACAATATAGGACAACATGATATTTGTCCAATCAATCCATTCCAATTAGAATATCATAAGACCCCAATGATATAATATTTAGATCAGCATTAGTATTCACACCATTAATATTTATGGAACAACCTTTGACCATATCATGGATTCTTCTTTTGGTCCCAGTGGCTAGTTGAACCAAACTTGATTTTTCAATATTGTGTTTCTCCAAATGTAATCTATCCACTATTTTAGGATCAATGTAACAATGAATTTCTCTTGAATCAACTAAAATAGAAATAGGCCGATTAATGATTTTACCTTCCACCTTGATCACATTGGATTTTCATTCTTCTTGTCGATCATCTAAGGCTTCATATATTCTTCCCATGTCTTCTACTATTGTATCCTCTTGGATGTTGTGCATGGTCTTCACTTTTCCATTTCTATAAGGGAAATCCTTGTACATGTGATCTTCTTTTCATCCCCAATGTTGGATTGGTGGTCTTCCCCTTTTTTTCAAGGATTCTTCTCTCTTGGATTCATCCTTAGCATACTAGTTGGGATGATTTTTATTTGGGATATTTCTACTGAAATAAGGTTTGAATCCTTTCTTTCTATTATCAGACTTCTCCTTCTTCTTATCCTTCCAATATTTATGCAAAGACTCTCTGCCATTTCCTTTCTCATATATGTGTGTATCCTTCCTGATGGTCTCAGTCAAAGTCCTAGGTTCATCATATTGAATCTTCTCTTTATAAAATGATGGCAAACCACTCAAAAACATTTGTACTTTCACCTTCTCATCTTTTATAAACCCCGCATACTTTAGCAGCCCCACGAACTTATTTTCATACTCTACCATGGTCATGCTTCCCATCCCAAGTTCAAAGAAATCCTGCATTTTCTTGTCACATAAGTTCTCTGAAAGGTACTCCTTCTGAAAATATGTCTTGAACTTCTTCCAAGTGATCCTACTCTCATTAATGTTCTCAACTTGCTTCAGTTGATCCCACCACATAACAACTTTCCCATGTAACTGGTATGTGGAAATTATGGCTTCTAGGTTTGATGAGTAGTTATGAAATTGAAAATACCTCCTAAGTCCAAGAAACCATGCCTTAGCATTATCTTCCCTATCTCTTTCACCATCAAAGGATGTTGGAATAAGCTTCCTCAACTCCCCTTGCAAACTATCCAATTCATCTCTTCTTCTTTACTGCCTAATAAGAGACACCTCTGGACTACTTATGGAATCTTCAGATGCATAAAATTTCCTTCCTGAGTAGGGAGGTGAGTGATGTCTATGAGTTCTACTAGCACTTCTTGAATAATCAACTCTTCTGCGATCATATCTTCTTTCATGACATCTTCCCTCTTCCTCCTGTTTTGAGTTTGATCCATTCTTTTTTTACCTCTGCAACTGATTTAAGCTTTGAATCACTTGATAATTTATCTAATTTTGTTCTCTTATCATTCTCTCATTGTCTTCTTTGTAACTCCGCACTTCTATTTTCAGGCTTCTCATAGTCTTTATCAGTGTTTCTTGCTCCCCTCTGGCCTGGTGTTCATTTATTTTTTGTCTCTAGATTACCAACACTGATATTTTGACCTTTTCCATATTTATCATCGATGGAACCTCCCTCTCCTTCTTTAATTTCTTGAATATGTATTCTTATACTTAACTGATATGTTTACACCTCCTAATTCTGCAAAATGTGCAAGCAACCATTATGTTAGAATTATGCATATTATAAAAACAAAAATTCCAAACAATGCCACACATCCTTTTTCTTCTCAGTTCATGAATATTATATTATCATTCTCCATATTATAACAATTCCATGTTATCCTCCTTTGAATAATATTTCCAATGACTGTAATTTTTCCCCAATCCAATATTTGCGTTGAAATTTATGTCTTCCTGAAAAAAAATCACTTTCAAGACCTTTTCTTTTGTTTTGCAATAGGATCTTGTTGAAATATTCCACAACTCCTTTAACTGGTACATAATTCAAATTCTGCATAAGCGCTTCCTTCAATCCACTTTCCCTGTGACCACGACTCAAAAATTGGGCTTATTCACTCCTTAATGCCTTCCTCTATATTCTTCTACACAGAAGCTTGTTTGAACACAATGTCTAGGGGATTGGTTACTACTAGGCCCTTCACACCTCTAATTGACCACTTTACCTTATCATGAGACTGGTGTTAGGACCAATTCCTTTCGACTT
>WSFP011495995.1:0-14328 GCA_009831015.1 Picea engelmannii
AACAATCATAATCCTTAATTACAATTAACCAAATTCGGAATTTCCATAAATGGAAAAAAATTTCCAATTTTGAATTTACCAAAAACTGAATAATTTTCCTAAGAAATTTCAAATTCAAAAATAATTTATTTTTGGGGATGTTACATCCTTTCCCCCTTCAATAAAACATTGTCTTCAGTGTTCTTTCCTTTCTTGAAACATGATTGGATGAGATTTTTTCATATCTCCCTCCAACTCCCATGTGGCCTCCTTAGGGATAAAGTTCTTCCATTGCACCTTTACTTGGGCGACAACTCTGTTCCGAAGTGATATTTCTCTCCTGTCCATAATGCACAGAGGTTCCGCTTGGAACTCGCCTTCTGGTTCCACCTGCACCAAGTTCCAATCGATCATATGAGTAGGGTCATTAACATAATTATTTAACAAAGAAACATGAAATACATTATAAATTTTTAGATTGGCAGGAAGTGCTAGTTGGTATGCTACAGGTTCAATTCGAGCTAAAATCTTGAAAGGCCCACAAAACCTGGGTGCCAACTTGGCATAGTTCCCTAGATTTAGTGAAATTTTCTAGGATTTGACTTTTAAATAGACATGGTCCCTCACTTGAAATTCCAAGTGTCTTCTTTTCTAGTCCACACAACTTTTCTGTCTATCATGTGCATCTTTTAAGTTTTTTTGTACTTTTCTTACCGTGCTCTCCATCTTCTAGAGCATCTCTAGTCTAGCCATGATTCTATCAACTACGTTATCCCAGCTAATTGGAGTTGTACACTTTTTCTCATACAGTACCTTGAAAGGGCTCATTTTAGCCGAAGTTTGGTACCCACTGTTGTATGAAAATTCTACCAAGTGTAGGTAGTCTTCCCACTTTCTTGGTTTTGTTCTTACATACATGTGGAGCATATCTTCTATGATTTGGTTTTTTCATTCAGTCTGTCCATCCGTTTGTGGATGATAACTCGTGCTGAAATTCAAGTTAGTAATTAACCCTGCAAATAATTCTTTCCAAAAAGAAGATGTAAATTTTACATCTCTATCTGAAACCACCATCTTAGGAATAGCATGCAGTCTAAAAATGTTTTTCATGAATATTTCAGAGATGTTAATATCTTTAAAATTTGACTTTACAGGAATAAAGTGTGCACACTTACTAAGTTTATCGATTACCACCATAATTGAATCATTATGTTTCTAAGTTCTAGGCAAACCTGTAATAAAGTTCAACGATATAGTATCCCAGTTCCATTCCGACACAGGTAAGGGATGCAACAGGCCATCTAGATGTTGGTGTTCATCTTTTACCTGCTGACAATATTAACACTTAGCTAATTATTTTATTGTTCTCCCTTAATATTGGGTAAACAAAATAACTTTCATAGTGTTTTTATCGTTTTCTGGTATCTTGGATGACAAGAATATGGTTTCTTATGAACTTCATCCAAAAATGTTGACTTTAATTCTACCAAATCTGGTATGTATATTCTGTTTTTAAATAGTAGTAGACCATTTTTGTCCAATCTTAGATGTGTTTTGTCTGAATTTCCTGTAGGGTTCTATAATTCTGCCACTCTTTGAATGTAGTTTTCATCATTATTACCTGCAGTCTTTATTCTCTTTTCTAGATCACTCTCTGCCCTGCTAATGTTTATTTCAAACAACCCATGAACTCTTATACTCAAAGCATTGGCTACTTTGTTTCCCCTACGCTTGATATGTCTTAAATCAAAGTCAAATTCACTCAAAAAGGCTAGCCATCTTTCTTGCCTTGCATTAAGGTCCGACTGACTAAACAAAAATTTCACACCATTGTTGTCAGTCAATAATAAAAACTTTATGCCCATTATGTAGTGTCACCACATATTTAAGGCGTGTATTACAACTACCAACTCTAATTCACGAGTGATGTAGTTTCTCTCATGTTCCTTTAGTTTTCGAGACTCATAGAAAATAACGTGCCCTTCTTGAGTTAGGAAACCACCTAGTCCTTCTTTACTCACATCTACACAGACAGTGAAGTCTTTGACTAGATCTGCTACTTTTAAAATGGGTGTGGTCATTAATAATTCCTTTAACTTATTAAAACTGTCTTGACATTTTTGTGACCATTTAAACTTGGTTCCCTTCTTTTGTAATGATGTGATAGGGTAAGAAATTTTGGAAAATCCCTCTAGAAATATGCGTTAATATGCGATGATTCCCATGAACAACCGGATGTCCGCTACATCCTTAGGAATTGACCATTCCATGATGGCTCTTATTTTCTCAGGGTTGACTGCAATGCCTTCTGCATAAATTACATGTCCTAGGTATTGTATTTTCTTCTGATAAAAGTCACATTTATCGAATTTAGCATACAATTTGTGTTTCCTTAAAGTTTTAATAACTATCCTTAAGTGTTTTTTGTCTTCTTCTTCTATTTTAGAATATACTAGAATGTCATCAATAAATACTAACACGAATTTGTCCAAGTACTGACTTAAAATATTGTTCATTAAACACATAAACATGGATGGCGTGTAAGTGAGTCTCAAAGGTATAACAATGAACTCATAATGTTCATATCTCATTTAGAATGTTATTTTACTTATGTCCTCGTCCTTTATCCTAACCTAGTGATAACCATATCGCAAATCCAATTTCGAGAAAATCTTTGCCCCTCCTACCTGATTGAACAGGTCATTTATTCTAAGTAAGGGGTATTTGTTCTTAATAGTCAGTTTGTTTATTTGTCTATAATCGATGCATAATCTTAGAGTGTCATCTTTCTTTTTCACAAAGAGGACTGGTGCTCCCCATGGTGAAACACTCGGTCAAATATATTCTTTGTCCAATAATTCCTACAGTTGCATTTTTAGTTCTGTTAATTTCGAAAAACTCATTCGGTAAGGTGCCTTAGAGATAGGGGCTAAACCAGGTAGTAGGTCGATAGAAAATTCTATCTCCCTCCTTGGGGGTAATTCAGGTATTTCATCAACAAACACATCTCTGAAATCATGAAGAACAACAAAATCCTCCAAGTTGCATTTATTTTCTTTTTCTAACAGGTTTTTTACATGGATGACATAAACTCGACACCCCTTTCTCATGCATTTCTTGAATTGCATTGTTGAAATCTGTCTAACTGAGACTAGTTTTCGTATCCCTTTAACCGTCCTGGCAGTGTCATTTTTGTCTTTATACTTAAGTGATTTTTGATAACAATCTAACACTTCTTTATGCTTTTCTAACCAATCCATTTTGAGAATTACATCATAAGACCCTAATGGTAGAATGCTCAGATTTGTCTTTATGTTTTGACCACCTAAATTGAACTCAGAATCATAAATAAAGTCGACAACTTTTCTTTTCATTCATGTTGCTAATTGTACCAGCCAAGATTTTACGTGTCTTTTTTTCTTAAGTTGATTTGACTCCATAATACCAGGAGTGATATAACTCAATGTATCTCTAGGATCAATTAAAACAAAAATATGAGTGTTATTGATTTTACGTTCGATTCCCACCACAGAGGACTGATGGTCAGCTTGTCGGCCATCCACGACTGCATTTATCCTATGCAATCTTTTGCCCACATCTCCCACAGTAGAGGCTTCTTGCAGATTGCGAACAATAGTTTTGGTTCTTGAAATCAAACATGGATAGTTCCTCCTTAAATGAGGTTCTCCACGTTCCTGGCATTTTAATGGTTCATGGGGCCTGTCCCCAAACTTCTTACTTCCCAGATTTATCGGTTTACCACCTCTTTCAGTGTTTAGATTGTTGGAGTGAAAATATTTCCTTGGGAAGATTTTTTCTATGTTCCGATAAGGAGTTGGTTGGTATCCTTTATTCCGTTGGTTCATTTGGTCTTGTCTCTTGTCTTTCCAAGACTTGGGATTGTTTGTATTGGTCGTAACACATTCAGGATTTTATTAACACTTCTCTCAAGGATTTGGGGTTATGAAATTTGATTCTGTCCTTGTAGGACTGTGGTAGAAATCTTAGGAACCATTTGATTTTCACTTTATACTCCTAGATATAAGGTACAAACCTTAGTAATTACAAGAATTTATTTACCAGATCTTCCATAGTCATTTGACCAAGTCATAGTTCGTAAAATTATTTCATTTTTCTTTCATAGTAACTTTCAAATATGTATTGTTTTTTAAAGTATTTCTTAAACTCTGACCATTCCATCTATTTCTCCTTTAGGCCCTTGGCCAATTTCAGGTCTTGCCACCAAATGATGGCTTTTCCTTTCAGATTATAGATGGCCATTCTGGCCTTCATATTGTTGGAATAGTTGTATATCTTGGAATACTTCTTGATGTCTAATAACCATGATTCATATTCCTCCCCTATTCTAGATTTCCCATCAAAGGTAGCGAGTTTGATTTTCTTAAACTCTCCCTCAAGGTGATCTACCTGTTTTCTTTTTCTGTCTGTTTTTGTTTTATCTTGAGTTGAAGGTGTACCTTTAGATGAGCTATCCCTTTTTTCTGCTTTAGAACCAGAATTCTTGGAGGCCCTTTTACTGACCTCTTGTTTCAGGTTCTCGTCCTTTGGGGTTTTCTTTGTCACTACACTATGCAACAGGACTTCATTTATTTCTTGTTGTTCCTGCTGTGCCTTCTTCAGTTTCTCATTGTTTGCTTTGAAAACCTGTAGCTCAACAATGAGATTCCTCATCATTTCCAGAACTTCAGTATATGATCTTCTGTCACTATTATGTCTTGTATCTTCAGGAGGCCTTTGTTCAACATTCCCCTCAAGTCTGATTTATGCGTCATCCTAGGCTTCCATGATTAACACAAAACAAAAAAGAGTTTTATGTTTGTAACAATAATGGTTTTTTAGTTTTTCCTAGACATAAATATGTTCTAAGTAATTAATTTGGTCCTGTTCAAGGTCCAAGTGTTGTAACCTTTTCTCTGGTACCATATGTAATGTACCCCAATTTACCCATAAAAACAAAAAAAAATTGTTTGGGAAACATTAATTATCGTTGTCTTTGAACAGTTCACTTAGGCGGCTTGTAGTTAACATAGATGGTTAAATTACTAAAGTTATTAACTTCAATTGATCTATTCGGGACATCTTTCACATATTTAAATAAATTTCCTTTTAAATCACCTTCCATCTTACTAACAAATACAACACAAATCTATATATATTTATTGCATGTTTAGGACCTTTAGTCCTATAAACAATTTTAAACCTCGACCCCTATGTATGGCACACAAGATTGGTCCCTTACCCACAATACAATATAACTTACCTTCACAATTGGTAAAATTCAAGGATTAAGGGTTGCGACTTGTAATCATAGGAGGAAGAAACAACGATGGTATGATGATAACCATGCATTATTTCAACTCGATGAATCAATATCTTGTAAGCATTGGTCGGTAATTAACTTCGACACACTCTAACCTAACTGACTCTTGTTCATAACTAAATTTATTAGTAACGAACTAAAACTTGACTTAACTGTATGATAAACTAGTCATGACAGTCCAGTGTATGGTTCCTTAAAGGAATTAGTCCTCTGACGCATTAACTCGATAAGAAGTCGAGGGCTTTTATGTTAGTCAGGAGTTAAGAAGCCTCTATCTAGTCCATTAATGGAGACCCTGCGAGATAAAATATCGAGGCCAACACTAATCCCCATATCCAATATGCTTGTGCCACCTTTGTAATGTCACATGGACGGGTAGGGTCTTTGTACTCCCGCTATACCTCTGTGTGGTAATGGTTATTGGTCTATTGTGGGTCTCCCGCCTAGTGCTTTAGAATTTTTTTTTCTCTTTTCTCTGCGTTTCTCCTCGGCGAGCGTAGTCAACACTCTGGAGGTTACTATCTGGTGAAAAAGAAAAAGCTACACATCTCTCTTGGTAAGTTTGCGATACTCTCATAGTTATTTGGAATGAGTGAAAAAGGTTGAGAGGGATTTTAGTCATTTAAGTAGTTGTTATTTCTTATGGATTCTCTAGAAAACAATGGCTTTCCTTTCATAGTTTTGGCTCTGTGGAATGTCTCCTTTAGTCATGGATAAATTCGTAAGTTTCAGTATTCAGGGTTGTACCCTTCACTTTCCCGTGGAATAAACATTTCACCCTAAGCCATTTAGTTAGTTAGGGAGGTTTTATACACAGGTTTTCTATCCAAGGCTCTCTATCTAGACGCATACCTTTCAATGGATTTTCCACTGTGACTAAGCCTGGACTCTCATTGTTGTTTTTCGACTGGACTCCTCTTTGCTTACAGTGTAGACCAACGGTCCTCGGGTTTTTAAGTTGTCCAGTTATAAAAGAGAGGGTTATTATTAGTGTACAGGGCTTGGACTTCATCTCATAATTCCTTTATTATCCTAAACATAATTGTTCGTGTATAGGTATCGATTCTAATTTTCTAATGCAGAATTGCCAGAACTGTATAATCTTTAAAATGATTTTTTTTTATTCTCTGTTCGGAGCAATGTCCAGAATTTCATAATTATTATTTTATTTCATGTACTCTCTGTCCAAAAATTCATAATTCTTATGTTACTTTAGTTTGTTTATGTTTGGATATAGTTTAGAACTTCAAATCTCTTATGTTACTTTCGTTTAATTTTGTGTATTCAAATATCATAGCAGGTTGTTTATGTATTCAAACCTTGTAGGGTTGAAGACTTTTTCTCTGACTACTGATTCGACTCAAGGCCTTTCTTAAACTATTTAAATTACCAATTTCTTCTTTTGTGATAATGAAAAGGGAAGCAAGATTGTGGCTACTCATTTCCATGTATCGCTCAGGGCTTTATATTTAATAATACAAGTATTCGTTACATAAATTCTATTGAAGCTTTTCTTCAAGTATGTTGTGTTCTTATCTAAATCAGATAGCCTTGGTTGATCCCTGTGGTCGTGCATATGAAATCTACGGTCATGTGTATAAATATTTAAACTTGTGTATTTTTCCAAAATTTGTGTTCTTAAGCTCAATGAGTTGCTTTATACGCTACCCAACTCATAGAAAACGGGTCTTTGATTAGTAAGAGTTTGAAATAGACAAGCTTAAACTTTTGACATAAAATGAATGGATGCACTTTCCTTCCCATATCATTGTTGAGATTCTTATTACATGAATCATTAGATATCGAAAAACATCATCAAATCTTCAGCACAGATGTTAAGTATATATATATATATATATATATATATATATACACAATATCACCCTTATCATACATCATTATTATTCAAGTAATATTCAAATGTATAATCACTTTTAATTCTTTCTCACCCTTCAACATTTTCCTTGGTAAATTATGCAGTAAACGATTTCTTCGATTGTTTTCTTATGCTCATACCAGATCTGTACTGTCCGAAGTAAAATCAGGTTGGTTTTTGTTTTAAGCTAGAAGCATTCCAATGTGTCTACCTGATTCCTATTATGTTCATAATTAAGATGTATAGGCAGTTTATTCGAGGTATGAAATTAAACTTGCAAGACTTTATCCTACAGTTGTTTCCCTCCATCCATATTTTTACCCACAGAAATAATTCATACAACATTACGCTAGATATACTCTTTCATCCATTTAAATCAAAGTATTTCCTGTTTAGAAAGTAAATCAATAGAACTAATTCTTCCAGCTAATAAATCTAATGACAATAATATTCACTCAACAATATAATCCAAAAAAAATAATCCATTGAGAACTTGTTTTAGAGGCATTATGTTAGTCCTTAAGTTCAACAATATTCACTCAGATTTTCATCCATAACAATACTTCTATTCAGAATTAAATAGATGCATCCTATTAGTTATTAAACCATATAACATTTAACCAGAGAAAAGAGTTAGGTTGACATATATGAAGATTTTGTCGAATAACAAATGGAACAACCATGTTCCTCCCAACCTTAGAATAAAACAACCAAATCACTTTTCTCGTTCTCCCCCTAGCCTGACAATGAATCCATGAGGGCGAACTCAGAACTTCTCCTCAGCAATAGTCATTTAGTCTCAACAACTTCTCCTTGCCTCAAACTTAGAAATCAGTGTTCATAACAGTGAGAGATCAATAATTCCCCCCCGCATACTAGACATCATCCTACCTTCTCTCATATGCTATATATCCAAAAGAAAAAATGCCTAGGTCTTTTTCCCCTTGGGAATATTCACATCTTTCTAGATCCCTGATTTTTAGGGGCTGCCAATGGCCAAATTCCTAATTTTTCACTTGTAATAATCAGCCCTGAGATAGTTCCAACATGTTCACTACTCATGGAGTCATGGTCAACTGATTTTTAACATGGTTGTTCCATTTGTCCTTCAACAATAATTATAAAATATTTTGTTTCATACAAGTGTTATAGTCAAGTAGTTAGTTGGGTCAAATCAGATCTCTGCCAATAATCATTAATTACAATTAACCAAATTCGAAATTCGAAATTGCCATAAATGGAAAAAAAAATTCCAATTTCAAATTTACCAAAAATGGAATAATTTTCCTAAAAAATTTCAAACTCAAAAATAATTTATTTTTGGGGATGTTACAAACTCCAGCGAGACCAGTAGGGAATGTGTCATCTGGTGTGTTGTAGCATCAACCACCAGCTAGGCATTCACCAGGATATTGTGGCTTCCAGAGAGGGTCCACTTTCACTACACCTCAACGACCAGTGCCTCAACAGCGGACTCCTTACCAAGGACCACAACATTGAAAACAACGTCAACTGAAGCAACAACAGTTTAGGCCTATCCAGTAGAACAAACTAGGATTCCAGGCTGGTGGTATGTCAACTTTTACTTCGGGTACCGGGAGTACTGGACCGAATAAAGGGTGTTGGACATGTGGGGAGCCACATTACCAACACGACTACCCAGTCAAGAGGACTAGATAATCTGGATCATCTGGAGCCACTACCATGGGAGATTTGGGAAAGGCCCATCAAATTCATGCAACAATGATTAATCGTCAGGCGGAGCACCAGTCGACTGTGCTTGAGACATCAGGTACTATCCCTAACCAGACCCTTAGTATTTTGATAGATCTAAGTGATACAAAGAGTTTCATTTATGGGGCAGTCTTAAAAAGAATTAAGGTAAAAGAAGTCGAACGAGATGAGTTTAGCTTTGTAGAAATGTCTTCAGGAGCCAAAGAAAAGGTTGAAGGGAAAGTTACAGGCTGTAGCCTTAACATGGGAGAGTTTGTCACCAGGGCCAACCTATACGTCACGATCTTAGGATCTTATGACTCCATGATCAGTATGGACTGGTTGGAGTCATATGAGGCAATACTCAACTGTAATATAAAACGGTTGAGCTTGGTTGATGATGAAGGGCAGAGATGCGTGATTATAGGTTGGAACCAGGGAGTTTCCCTAAGGTTCATCTCTTCTTTGCATCTACGGAAGAGCATGCACAAGGGATGTAAGATTTATGTGATCCTTGCATTAAACAAGAAGGGAGTATCGAATGGTATAGAAAAACTTCGAGTCATAAGAGAGTGTGCAGACGTCTTCCCTGAGGAATTACCTAGGATGCCTCCAGAAAGGGAATTGGAATTTACCATAGACCAAAAATTGGGGACTAGACCGACAACAAGAATGCCTTATCGGATGTTGACCCTGGAGTTACAGGAGTTGAAAATGCAACTGAAGGAGTTTCTATACCTAGGAATTATACATCCAAGTGTTTCACCTTAGGGTAAACCTGTTATCTTCATACAGAAGAAGGATGGGTCATGGAGACTCTGGATTGACTATCTTCAATTGAACAAGGAAACGGTCAAGAATCGATATCCGTTGCCAAGGATTGATGATTTGTTTGATCAAATAAATGGTGCGATGGTGTTTTCAAAGATCGACTTGAGATCAAAGTATCACTAGGTATGGATCAAGGAGGATGAAGTCCCCAAGACCACCTTTAAGATGAATTTTGTACATTACAAGTTTATTGTTTTACCTTTTGGACTGACAAACGCCCCTGGAGTATTTATGAGTTTGATGAATGGGGTGTTCCATGAATATTTGGACAAGTTCATCCAAGTATTCATTGACGATATTTTTATTTAATCTCAGATGATGGAGGATAATGATGAGCACTTTGACTTGGTACTACAGTGTCTACGAGAGAACAAATTGTATGAGAGATTGTCTAAATGATGATTTTATCAATCGAAGATTCACTACTTAAGGCATGTCATCTCCGGCAAAGGTATCGTTGTGGATCCAACAAAGGTCAAGGCTATTATGGAATGTCTTGCGCTGACGAATTTCCTAGAAGTGAGTAGCTTCATGGGTTTATAAGGATACTATCGATGATTTGTCGAGGCTTTTCGAATATAGAAAATCTGATTATAGAATTGCAGAAGAAGAACAAGAAGTCTGTTTGGACCAAAAAATTCACAGAGGCATTTCAGATGCTCAAGGATCTATTGACGATAGCACCAATACTAAAGGTCCCTGCCATGGACGTGAACTTATTGGTATGCATTGATGCATCAAAGAAAGGCTTAGGCGGAGTCTTGATGCAAGATGGTCGATTGATCACTTGTATCTCAAGAAAGTTGAGAAGGCATGAGGAGAACTATGCGATGCATGATTTGGAGTTGTTAGCCATTGTATATGCCTTGAGAGTTTGGAGACACTACCTTATTGGACATAAATTCGAACTAAAAATGGACCACTATGGACTACAACATATCTTTACGCAAAGCGACTTGAACGCACAACAACGGTGTTGGTCGGAATTGCTTAGCAAGTATGATTTTGAGATTACTTACATAAAGGGAATAGTGAACAAAGTGGGTGATGCATTGAGTTGAAGACCGTGCATATCTTCATTGATCCCTCTTCAGATGAATCTACGTGAAAAGATTCTAACTTTACAATGCGATGATGACTAGTACAAAGAGGTCAAGGATTTTATCGGACAAACACAATAATGGTACCAAAATTTGAAGGATCACTATGGACAATGACAGATTATTGAGATTTAAAAGTTGAATTTACATACCGCCTAGGGACAAGTTGAGTAATTTCATCCTAAATGAGGCTCATAGAGTAGTTTCCATGGCTCACCCAGGAGTCACGAAGATGAGGGAAGACCTTAAACTCTTATTCTTCTAGAAAGGAATGAAGGAAGACATAGTCAACTACGTGGAAAGATGTCTAGAATGTCAGTAGGTGAAGGATGAACATAGACATCCGACAGGATTACTACATCCACAAGCGATTCCAGAATCGAAATGGGAGTTCTTTTTGATGGATTTCATTGTTGAATTGCCAGTGAGGGAAAGCAAACATGACTCAATTTTTGTGGTAGTATACACTCATATGAAGAGTGCTCATTTTATTCATGTTCATATGATGTATCAGGCACTCGACATAGCTAGATTTTCCATCAGTGAGATTGTGAGGCTACATGGCATGCCTAAGATGATTATATATGATCGAGGATCAGTGTTTACTAGATGATTTTGCACTGGTTTCCAAGAGGCCTTGGGAACCCAACTTAACTTTAGTACTGCATATCACCCGGAGACAGATGGGCAGACAGAACAATCAAACCATATCTTGGAGGACATGTTGCATATGTACATGATGGACCAATAGAAGCATTGGGAATAATTATTTCCACTGGTATAAATCACATATAACAACAGTTTTCAAAGCACCATTAAGATGGCACCTTTCAAGTTTATTTACAGGTGACCGTGTCGGACACCTTTGAGTTGGGATCCACTTGAGGATAGGGTCCTGGTGGGACCAAAAGAGATCGATGAAATGGAATATCAAATGAAAACAATAAGACAAAGGATAAAGGAAGTGCAGGATTGACATAAGAGTTATGTCGATGCGCATCGTGTCGACCGTAGTTACGAAGTTGGCGATCGAGTCTTCTTGCGGGTGAAACCGCATAATAGTTCGATAAAGTTTGGAAAGGGTGTGAAACTATCTCCTAGTTTCATGGGACCTTTTGAGATTGTGGAAAAGAAGGGGCCCATGGCCTATCAACTAGCCTTTCCTGATTATTTGAGGCATATGCACGATGTTTTTCATGTATCTATTTTGAGACATTATGTTAGTGATCCTACTCATATTATTGACATGATTTCCTTGTAGGTATATGATGAGGGTGCAATCATGGCGGACCCAATCCACAACCTATACCATCGCATTCATTAGATACGACCTCGAACAGTATATGAGGTCAAGGTCTAGTGGGACAATTATACTCCGCACTCGGTGACCTGGGAGGACGCATATTATATGCATCAACAATTTCCATTTTTATTTGATAGATAGACTTATGATACTGTGATACATATTTTGGCACTTGTATACTGTGAAACTTCAGGACGAAGTTTAAACCAAGAGGGGTTGTATGTAACATCCCGCTCTTGCACGCACTAAGAAAACTTATTCTTTGAGGACACTTGCTTGCAAGTGATCTAGATTATTATACTATTGGCTCTTTTATTATGATTATAAGATATTATGGATATGATTATATATTACTTTTTTGTGTTTACATAGACATGTGCTATTGACTGGATTCTCCTGACTGTGCAGGAATTTGGACACTGAGGATGCAGAGGCATCGATGAAACCCCTTGGATTCTCGATCGAGTCAGGGAGTGGTTTGTTTGGGGTTTGAATGTTTTTTATGTGATATATGTACATATGATTATATGTTATGATTATTGATTATTATTGCTGACATGATTCATTGATGGATGCAGGCTAACAATAGCTTGCTGACCAAAATGACATTTGGAGTAGAGGGGTCACGCATGACAACTAGATACTTGAGGGAGAGGTGTGGGAGCAGCCCTGCCATAGCCTACTAGCACTTCTGCCATGGCTCGAACTGTAGGTTAAGGATTACCTAGTTCACGAATACCCACGATGCCATGAGGGAAGAATGTGACAATC
Organism: Picea engelmannii; assembly: GCA_009831015.1. NCBI lineage: Eukaryota > Viridiplantae > Streptophyta > Pinopsida > Pinales > Pinaceae > Picea > Picea engelmannii. The sequence continues at coordinate 12,915 of WSFP011495995.1, forward strand.
GCTCACGATGATTCTAAGGGGTGTGAAATAATCCAAGGGCCTTATTCATTAGAGGTCCTTATTCTCCCACAAGATCACCTAGCGGAGTATTGACTCTAGAAGTTTGATATCTACCAAATTCAGTCAAGAGGCGAGCGACACTCTTGGAGCACCCAGTACATCCTGAAAGGAACGCCACGCAAGGAAAACTTAAAGAGGCGAGTGGCACCCTTGGAGCATGTAGTGCATCCTGAAAGGCACGTCACAATTTTAACTCGTAAGTGAATAAACCTAGTCAGTCTTAAAATGAATGATCAATCCCAGAATGTTAAAAATCTGTGTTGGAATGATTAATCCCTGAATGTTTAAACTCTGCATTGAATTTTTAACCTGTGAATGATTAATCTTTGAATGATTAATCTCTGAAGAAATTGTTTTTCCCAAATCCTTTTTCTGAAATCGTTTTTTCTAGAACATCACTTTGTTTTATGACTATGTGTGACATCGTTTTTGATATGGTTGCGTTTTTATAAGTCTGCAATTTTTGTTATGTATTAATGGATAGTGTTTTTTTTATATGTATTAATGGATAGAGTTTTGATGTCTTTGTTTTGAGATGTATTAATCGATAGCGATTTTGTTATGTATTAAAAAATAGCATTTTTGGATAGCCATATTATACTCTGTGTTTTTGGATGGCATATTATACTCTACCTTTTTTTATAGCAATTTATACATTTAATAAGACAACAATATCATAATTTTAATGGACAGGCATATCATATGGTTGATAGGCAGCATCATCATGTATTTAATGTGCATAATTATCATGTACTTAAGTGACAATTATATATATTACAGAGCATTATCATTTTACACAGCGATATCACACTACTAAGCATTATCATATTAAACGGAGATATCATAACACACAATGATCTCATATTTTCGCTCAAAAATATCATTATTAGCTTTCATTTTGTTAGACATCGATCTCATTAATGGATAGAAATATATTAGTAGACAACAATATCCTTATTAGTTTTCATTTTGTTAGAAAATGATCACAACAATATCATTATTATATATCATTAGTGTTAGACAACAATATTATTAATGGATAGCAATATATCATTAGACAACAATATATATCCTTTTTAAATATCATTTTTGTTAGACAACAATTTTATTAATGGAAAACGATTTCTGGACAACTATTTTAAACTGGCATATAAGATGATGTGGAAGTTCTTTGTTAATCCAAAAATAAAACCCCTTCTATTCATGTTTTTAATATATTAATTTAATTGTGTATATTTATATGATGGTAAACATTATTGGCTTAACAAAATGTAAGTGCTAGTTTCTTATATCACATATGATTAATCTAGCTTTCTATAACATTCTATTATATAGGGAATTTAAATAGAATATC
>WSFP011495998.1:0-14327 GCA_009831015.1 Picea engelmannii
GACATTTGGTTCTGAAATACCATGGGGCTCTACACAGATACATCCAGACTGAAATGGATTTTCTAGACATCTCATCACTCACTGCTTCTTATCGATATGCTGTTAAAATTCATAAGAAATTTAAGCACCAGAACAAATGGGAGTTTGGGTCTGCAAATCTGCAACAACCAAAGTATGATAAAGATGACCCTAACAAATAGTCTCCTGAAAACCAGTCCAAGACACATGAAAATAAGGGTCACGGGAAGACAAAGAAGGACACCAAAAAATGGTGTGATTTCCACAAACTCCCCTGGCACAACACCGATGAATGTCGCTCAAAACAGTCATTGGTGGCTAAGATCAAAGACAAGGAGCCGAACCCTGATTCAAAATCTGATTCTGAAAATACTGGTAAATGACAGATCATTGACGTAGACCCCACTACTATTTTCGTGACCGCAACAATTCAACCACAAGAACCAACAGATCTTGAAGAGGGGGAGTACCTTTTTCATTCACAGATGTGGGTGAATGAGACCCTACTGCATTTTATTGTTGATAGTGGAAGCCAGAAAAACCTCATCTCAGTAGAGGTCGTCAAACAGTTGGGATTGTGGACAACACCACACCTGCAACCATACAACATCGGGTGGCTTCAACAAGGATGATATCTCCGTGTCGGCCAATAGTTTCGATTGTCATATGGAATCCAACTCTTCAAGGATGAGGTATTATGTGATGTTGCCCCACTGGATTTCTGTGATGTTCTCTTGGGCCAACCATATATGTGGATACGCCATGATGTTTATGAGTCTCGACCCAGTAGTGTCATTATTACTTTGGGTGGTCATCTCTACAAAATACCAGAGGTAGTTCCAACTATTGTTCCACCTAAAAAGTGTCACAAGGTAGTATCTCATACTGCAAAATTCAGCTTCTTCACAATCTGTTCAAAAGGAGAACAAAAGGACACTGCAACCACTATAGCCTTACCCCAAGCACCTTCTATCCAACAGAAGTAGGTCGACAAGGTTGCAAAAAAGTGCAAATATTCCTCCTGCACATCATCCTCTCATGTATCTTGACTTGTTGAACAACCTCAACCTCAACAGGTTCGTGACAGATTTCCACAAACTGAGCAGCATGACGTCTCCAACAATTCAAGCAGCCCACCAAGATGTAGATTCAACAAATGCTTTTTCCTCTCCCCTGGGAACTCAACGCAATGGAGACCATTTCTTACTAAGGAGGGAGGATTGATCTAGGTGGATATTGGTGGCCACCCACCTTTTCCAAATGGCTCAAAATAGTTTTCTGGCAATTTTGACAATTTACTATTTTTAGCAGGTTTTAACTTCTGGGGGCATTTTGAGGGCCTAAATGAATGTTTTTATAGATAAAGGTTCTCAATGATATATAAAGGCATGATTGAGCCCCCAAAATGAATCTCCTCGACTATACCTTTCCAACGAGCTATTATACGCCTAAAACGGAGATCATATACAAAAGTTACGACCCCGAGAAGTTGATGTACTAACTTACCCAAATGGGGCCCACATGACTTTTGATGCTTCATCTCCTAGGGTTAGGTTTTTGGATGTCTAGGGTTTTTGGAATTCCTGTTTATTGTAAAAAGGTCTTTAGAGCCTCATTGTAATCATCTTCTTGCGAATGCGATTAGTCGTCACATCTCTTCTTAGAGATAAGCTACCACCATTCTAGTGAGTCTTTCACTCTGTATTTTTACAGTCTCTATACATTTCTTTCATTAATAAAAATCGTGTATTACTGTATCTATGTGTTTATGGTTTCATGTCTGATATATTTCTATTATATTATTGGATATACGCGATATCTCTATGCATTTATTTATTATATCCCTGCTCTCATTTCGTGCCGAAAACAATCTGGATCAGTGGTATCAGAGAAGGCTGCTCTTGATCATTTTTTCAGTGCATGTCCCTGATGAGGTCCGAGTATAACAAGTTGGGTATCTAACTTGTCTCTCTTGAAGAAAATCGCTCTTGCACACCCAAGAAACCCTTAATGGTGGAAAAAAATAAAAACGATGGAGCAGACAATCCTATCAATCTGTTGCTTGAGAAAACTCTCATGTGACAAAGGGACAAAATGATGGAGAATTTTTCCCACATCCTTAAACGCTTGCCGATAGCATCAGGCGAATCTTCATCAAGCAACCACCTTAGAGGTACCTTTCCTTTCAAGGTACAATTTAATTTTGATATTCCTTTATTTGAAGGACAGATAGATGCAGAAGCCCTAGAAAAATGGTTAACTATGTTAGAAGGTTATTTCTCTGTTCACAATTTTTTCGACAAAGAAAAGATCACCTTTGAAATCCTTAAAAATCTCCCTCATGTAAAACATTGGTGGGAAACTTACTGGGAGCAAAGTTCCACAGAGGAGTCTGGAATATATGGGGCCGATCCCACTTGGGATTTTTTTGTGGATGCAGTAAAGGAACAATATTACCCTGTTGGCAACTTTGAGGACCAGTACATGAGATGGACCACACTACGACAAGAGAGGGGCCAAGTAGTTCTGGATTTAATCATTACCTTCCATACCTTGTGCACCAATCTGGGTATCAAAGACTCCGAGTGACATTTGGTTCTGAAATACCGTGGGTCTCTACACAGATACATCCAGACTGAAATGGAATTTCTGGACATCTCATCACTCAGTGTTGCTTATTGATATGTTGTTAAATTGAGAAGAAATTTAAGCACCGGAACAAACGGGAGTTTGGGTCTGCAAATCCGCAACAACCAAAGTATGACAAAGACGACCCTAAAAAAAAGGCTCCAAAAAACTAGTCCAAGACACAGGAAAAGAAGGGTCACGGGAAGACAAAGAAGGACACCAGAAAATGGTGTGATTTCCAAAAAATCCCCTGGCACAACACCGATGAATGTCACTCAAAATAGTCATTGGTGGCTGAGATCAAAGACAATGAGCCAAACCTTGATTTAGAATCTGATTCTTAAAATACTAGTAAAGGATAGATCATTGACGCAGACCCCACTGCTATTGACGTGACTGCATCAATTCAACCAGAAGAACCAATAGATCCTGAAGAGGGGGAGCACATTTTTCATTCACAGATGTGGATGAAGGGGAGCCCGCTGCATTTTATTGTTGATAGTGGAAGCTAGAAAAACCTCATCTCAGTAGAGGTCATCAAACAGTTGGGATTGTCGACAACACCACACCCACAACCATACAACATTGGGTGGCTTCGGTAAGGATGAGATCTCCGTGTCAGCCAACAATGTCGATTGTCATATGGCATCCAACCCTTCAAGGATGAGGTATTATGTGATGTTGTCCCACTGGATGTCTGTGATGTTCTCTTGGGCCAACCATATATGTGGATATGCCATGTTGTTTATGAGTCACGACCCCGTAGTTTCATTGTTACTTTGGGGGGTCATCTCTACAGAATAACAGAGGTAGTTCCAACTATTGTTCCACCTAAAAATTGTCGCAAGGTAGTATCTCATACTACAAAATTTAGCTTCTTCAGAATCTGTTCAAAAGGAGAACAAAAGGACACTGCAACCACTGTAGCCTTTCCCCAAGCACCTTCTATCCAACAGAAGCAGGTCGACAAGGCTGCAACAAAGTGAAAATATTCCCCCTGCACATCATCCTCTCATGTATCTTGACTTGTTGAACAACCTTAACCTCAACAGGTTTGTGACATATTTCCACAAACTGAGCAGTGTGACGTCTCCAGTAAGACAAGCAACCCACCAAGATGCAGATTCAACAAACGCTTTTCCCTCTCCCCCGGGAAATCAACGAAATGGATACCATTTATTCCTAAGGAGGGAGGATTGATCTAGGTGGATATCGATGTCCACCCACCTTTTCCAAATGGCTCAAAACAATTTTTTGACAATTTTGGCAATTTACTTTTTTTAGCAGGTTTTAACTTCCGGGGCCATTTTGGGGGCCTAAATGATTTTTTTTCGAGATCAATGTTCTCAATGATATCCAAAGGCATTATTGAGCCCCCAAAATGAATATCCTCGATGATACCTTTCCAACAAGCTATTATATGCCTAAAACGGAGATCATATGCAAAAGTTACGACCCCGAGAAATTGATGTACTAACTTACCCAAACGGGGTCCACATGATTTTTGGTGCTTCATATCCTAGGGTTAGGTTTTTGGATGTCTAGGGTTTTTGAAATTCCTATTTATTGTAAAAATCCTTTCAGAGCCTCATTGTAATCATCTTCTTGCGAATGCGAGTAGCTGTCACATCTCTTCTCAGAGATAAGCTGCCACCATTCTAGCGAGTCTTTCACTTTGTATTTTTACAGTTTCTGTACATTTATTTCATTAATAGAAATCATGTATTATTGTATCTCCATATTTATGTTTGCATCTCTGATACATTTCTATTATATTATTGGATATACGTGATATCTCTGTGCATTTATTTATTATATCTCCGCTCTCATTTCATGCCGAAAATAATCCGGATTAGTGGTATCAGAGCAGTCTTCTCTTGATCGTTTTTTTAGTGCATGTCCCCAACGAGGTCCGAGTATAGAAAGTTGGGTCTCAATATTGTTTCTCTTGAATACAATCACTCTCGCACACCTAAGAAACCCTCAATGTTGGAAGAAAATAAAAATGACAGAGCAAGCGATCCTATCAATCTGTTGCTTGAGCAAGCTCTCACACGACAAAGGGACGAAATGATGGAGAATTTTTCCCACATCCTTAAATGCCTGCCGATAGCATCACGAGAATATTCATCAAGAGGCCAATTTGGAGGCACCTCACCTTTCAAGGTACAAGTTAATTTTGATATTTCTGTATTTGAAGGACAGATAGATACAAAAACCCTAAAAAAATGGTTAACTCTGTTAGAAGGTTATTTATCTGTTCACAATTTTTTCGACAAAGAAAAGATCAACTTCACACTCCTTAAAGCTCTCTGTCATGTAAAACATTGGTGGGAAACTTATTGGGACCAAATTTCCACAGAGGAGTCTGGAATATATGGGGCTGATCCCACTTGGGATATTTTTGTGGATGCGGTAAAGGAACAGTATTACCCTGTTGGAAACTATGAGGACCAATACATGAGATGGACCACACTGTGGCAAGAGAGGGGCCAAGCAGTTCCAGAGTTCACCAGTACCTTAAATAACTTGTGCACCACGTTGGGTATCAAAGACTTCGAGTGACATTTGGTTTTGAAATACCATGGGGCTCTACACAGATACATCCAGATTGAAATGGATTTTTTGGACATCTCATCACTCGGTGCTGCTTATCGATATGGTGTTAAAATTAAGCAGAAATTTAAGCACCATAAAAAATAGGAGTTTGGGTCTGCAAATCTGCAACAACCAAAGTATGAAAAAGACGGCCCTAACAAGCAGTCTCCCAAAAACCAGTCCAAGACACAGGAAAAGAAGGGTCACAGGAAGACAAAGAAGGACACTGAAAAATGAGGTGATTTCCACAAAATCCCCTGGCACAACACTGATGAATGTCGCTCAAAACAGTCATTGGTGGCCGAGATCAAAGACAAGGAGCCGAGCCCTGATTCATAATCTGATTCTAAAAATACTGGTAAAGGATAGATCATTGACATAGACCCCACTTCTATTGTCGCGACCACAACAATTCAACTAGAAGAATCAACAGATCCTGAAGAGGGGGAGCACATTTTTCATTCACAGATGTGGGTGAAGGGGACCCCACTGCATTTTATTGTTGATAGCAGAAGCTAGAAAAACCTCATCTCAGCAGAGGTCGTCAAACAGTTTGGATTGGCGACAACACCACACCCACAACCATACAACATCGGGTGGCTTCGGCACGGACGAGATCTTTGTGTCAGCCAACAGTGTCGATTGTCATATGACATCCAACCCTTGAAGGATGAGGTATTATGTGATGTTTCCCCACTGGATGTTTTTGATGTTCTCTTAGGCCAACCATATATGTGGAGATGCCATGATGTTTATGCGTCTTGACCCCGTAGTGTCATTGTTACTTTGGGGGGTCATCTCTACAGAATACCAGAGGTAGTTCCAACTATTGTTCCACCTAAAAAGTGTCACAAGGTAGTATCTCATACTGAAAAATTCAGCTTCTTCACAATCTGTTCAAAAGGAGAACAAAAGGACATTGCAACCACTACAGCCTTACCCCAAACACCTTCTATCCTACAGAAGAAGGTCGACAAGGCTGCAGCAAAGGGCAAAGATTCCTCCTGCACATCGTCCTCTCATTTATCTCGACTTGTTGAACAACCTCAACCTTAACAGGTTCGTTACAGATTTCCACAAACTGAGAAGTGCGACGTCTCTAGCAAGACAAGCAGCCCACCAAGATGCATATTCAAAAAATGATTTTCCCTCTCCCCCGAGAACTCAACGCAATGGAGACGATTTCTTCCTAAGGAGAGAGGCTTGATCCAGGTGGATATCGGTGGCCACCCACCTTTTCCAAATGGCTCAAAAAAGTGTTCTGACAATTTTGGCAATTTACTATTTTTAGTAGGTGTTAACTTCCGGGGCCATTTTGAGGGCCTAAATGAAGGTTTTTAGAGATAGATATTCTCAATGATATCCAAAGGAATGATTGAGCCCCCAAAATGAATCTCCCCAATGATACCTTTCCAATGAGCTATTATACGCCTAAAACAAAGATCGTATGCAAAAGTTACGACCCTGGGAAGTTGATGTACTAACTTACCCAAACGAGGCCCACATGACTTTTGGCGCTTCATCTCCTAGGGTTAGGTTTTTGTATGTCTAGGGTTTTTGGAATTCCTATTTATTGTAAAAAGGCCTTCATAGCCTCATTGTAATCATCTTCTCACAAATGCGAGTAGCCGTCACATCTCTTCTCAGAGATAAGCTGCCACCATTCTAGCGAGTCTTTCACTCTGTATTTTTACAGTCTCTATACATTTCTTTCATTAATAGAAATCGTGTATTACTGTATATATGTGTTTATGGTTGCATCTATGATATATTTCTATTATATTATTGGATATACATGATATCTCTGTGCATTTATTTATTATATCTCCGCTCTCATTTTGTGCCGAAAATAATCTGGATCAATGGTATCAGAGCAGGCTGTTCTTGATCATTTTTTCAGTGCATGTCCCCGACGAGGTCCGAATATAGCAAGTTGGGTCTCGAGCTTGTCTCTCTTGAAGACAATCCCTCTCGCACACCCAAGAAGCATCAGGCGAATCTTCATCAAGCGGAAAATTTGGAGGCACCTCACCTTTCAAGGTACAAGTTAATTTTGATATTCCTGTATTTGAAGGACAGATAGATGTAGAAGCCTTAGAAAAATGGTTAACTCTGTTAGAAGGTTATCTCTCTGTTCACATTTTTTTCGATAAGGAAAAGATCACATTCGCACTCCTTAAAGCTCTCCCTCATGTCAAACATTGGTGGGAAACTTACTGGGAGCAAAGTTCCACAGAGGAGTCTGGAATATATGGGATCGATCCCACTTGGGATTTTTTTGTGGATGCGGTAAAGGAACAGTATTACCCTGTTTGAAACTATGAGGACTAGTACATGATATGGACCACACTATGGCAAGAGAGGGGCCAAGAAGTTCCAGAGTTCACCAATACCTTCCATACCTTGCGCACCAAGCTAGGTATCAAAGACTCCGAGCGACATTTGGTTCTGAAATACCGTGGGGCTGTACACAGATACATCTAGACTGAAATGGATTTTCTACACATCTCATCACTCAGTGCTGCTTATCAATATGCTGTTAAAATTGAGCAGAAATTTAAGCACCATAACAAACAGGATTTTGGGTCTGCAAATCCAGAACAACCAAAGTATGACAAAGATGGCCCTAACAAACAGTCTCCCGAAAACCAGTCTAAGACACATGAAAAGAAGGGTCACGGGAAGACAAAGAAGGACACCGAAAAATAGTGTGATTTCCACAAAATCCCTTGGCACAACACCGATGAATGTCGCTCAAAACAGTCATTGGTGGTCGAGATCAAAGACAAGGAGATGAACCCTGATTCTGAAAATACTGGTAAAGGGAAGATCATTGACACAGACCCCACTGCTATTGTCATGATCGAAACAATTCAACCAAAAGAACCAACAGATCCTGAAGTGGGGGAGCAACTTTTTCATTCATAGATGTGGTTCAAGGGGACCCCACTACATTTTATTGTTGATAGCGGAAGCCAGAAAAACCTCATCTCAACAGAGGTCATCAAACAATTGGGATTGTCGACAACACCACACCCGCAACCATACAACAACGAGTGGCTTCGGCAAGGATGATATTTCCATGTCAGCCAACGGTGTTGATTTTCATACGGCATCCAACCCTTCAAGGATGAGGTATTATGTGATGTTTCCCCACTAGATGTCTATGATGTTCTCTTGGGCCAACCATATATGTGGAGACACCATTTTGTTTATGAGTCTCGACCTCGTAGTGTCATTGTTACTTTGGGGGGTCATATCTACAGAATACCACAGGTAGTTCAACCTATTTATCCACCTAAAACGTGTCATAAGGTAGTATCTCATACTACAAAATTTAGCTTCTTCAGAATCTATTCAAAAGGAGAAGAAAAGGACACTGCAACCACTACAGCCTTGCCCCAAGCACCTTCTATCGAACAGAAGAAGGTTGACAAGGCTGTAGAAAATTGAAAATATTCCTCCTACACATCATCCTCTCATTTATCTCGACTTGTTGAACAGCCTCAACCTCAACAGGTTTGTGACAGATTTCCACAAACTGAGCAACACGACGTCTCCAACAAGACAAGCAACCCACCAAGATGTAGATTCAACAAACGATTTTCCCTCTCCCCTGGGAACTCAAAACAATGGAGACTATTGCTTACTAAGGAGGGAGGATTGATCCAGGTGGATATCAGTGGCCACCCACCTTTTCCAAATGGCTCAAAATAGTTTTTTGGCAATTTTGGCAATTTACTATTTTTAGCAGGTTTTAACTTCCGGGGGCATTTTGAGAGCCTAAATGAAGGTTTTTCGAGATAGAGGTTCTCAATGATATCCAAAGGAATTATTAAGCCCCCAAAATTAATCTCCTTGATGATACCTTTCCAACGAGCTATTATATGCCTAAAACGGAGATCATATGCAAAAGTTACGACCCCGAGAAGTTGATGTACTAACTTACCCAAACGGGGCCCACATGACTTTTGGCGCTTCATCTCTTAGGGTTCAGTTTTTGGATGTCTAGGGTTTTTGGCATTCCTGTTTATTGTAAAAATGCCTTCAAAGACTCACTGTAATCATCTTCTTTCGAATGCGAGTAGCCGTCACATCTCTTCTTAGAGATAAGCTGCCACCATTCTAAAGAGTCTTTCACTCTATATTTTTATAGTCTCTGTACATTTCTTTCATTAATATAAATCATTTATTATTGTATCTTTGTGTTTATGGTTGCATCTCTGATATATTTCTATTATATTATTGGATATACGCGATATCTCTGTGCATTTATTTATTATATCTCCGCTCTTATTTTGAGCCGAAAATAATCTGGATCAATGGTATCAGAGCAGACTGCTCTTGATCATTTTTTTAGTGCATGTTCCCGACGAGGTCCGAGTATAGAAAGTTGGGTCTCGAGATTGTCTCTATTGAAGACAATATATCTCACACACCCAATAAACCCTCAATGGTGGAAGAAAATAAAAACAACGGAGTAGACGATGCTATCAATTTGTTGCTTGAGCAAGCTCTCATGCGACAAAGGGACGAAATGATGGAGAATTTTGCCCACATCCTTAAACGCCTGCCAATAGCATGAGGTGAATCTTCATCAAGTGGCCAATTTGGAGGCACCTCGCCTTTCAAGGTACAAGTTAATTTTGATATTCCTATATTTGAAGGAAAGATAGATGCATAAGCCCTAGAAAAATGGTTAACTCTGTTAGAAGGTTATTTCTCTGTTCACAATTTTTCCGACAAAGAAAAGATCACCTTCACACTCCTTAAAGCTCTCCCTCATGTCAAACATTGGTGGGAGACTTACTGGGAGAAAATTTCCACAGAGGAGTCTGGAATATATGGGGCCAATCTCACTTGGGATTTTTGTGTGGATGCGGTAAAGGAACAGTATTACCCTATTGGCAACTATGAGGACCAGTACATGAGATGGACCAAACTGTGGAAAGAGAGGGGCCAAGCAGTTCCGGAGTTCACCAATACCTTCCATACCTTGTGCACCAAGATGGGTATCAAATACTTCGAGCGACATTTGGTTCTGAAATACCATGGGGCTCTACACATATACATCCAGACTAAAATGAATTTTCTGGACATCTCATCACTCGGTGCTGCTTATCGATATGTTGTTAAAATTGAGTAGAAATTTAAGCACCAGAACAAAGGAGAGTTTGGGTCTGCAAATCTGCAACAACCAAAGTATGAAAAAGAATTCCCTAACAAACAGTCTCCTGAAAACCAATCCAAGACACAGGAAAAGAAGGGTCATGGGAAGACAAAGAAGGACACCGAAAAATGGTGTGATTTCCACAAAAGCCCCTGGCGCAACACTGATGAATGTCGCTAAAAATAGCCATTGGTGGCCGAGATCAAAGACAAGGATCTGAACCCTGATTCATAATCTGATTCTAAAAATACTGGCAAAGGACAGATCATTGACGTAGACCTCACTGCTTTTGTTGCGACCTCAAAATAGTTTTCTGGCAATTTTGGCAATTTACTATTTTTAGTAGGTTTTAACTTTCGGGGCCATTTTGAGGGCCTAAATGAAGGTTTTTAGAGATATAGGTTCTCAATAATATCCAAAGGCATGATTGAGCCCCCAAAATGAATATTCTCGACGATACCTTTCAAACGAGCTATTATACGCCTAAAATGGAGATTGTATGCAAAAGTTATGACCTCGGGAAGTTGATGTACTAACTTACCCAAACAGGGCCCACGTGACTTTTGGCGCTTCATCTCCTAGGGTTAGGTTTTTGGATGTATAGGGTTTTTGGCATTCCTGTTTATTGTAAAAATGCTTTCAGAGCCTCATTGTAATCATCTTCTTGCGAATGCGAGTAGCCGTCACATCTCTTCTCAGAGATAAGATGCCACCATTCTAGCGAGTCTTTCACTTTGTATTTTTATAGTCTCTTTACATTTCTTTCATTAATATAAATTGTGTATTACTGTATCTATGTGTTTATGGTTGCATCTCTGATAAATTTCTATTATATTATTGGATATACGTGATATCTTTGTTCATTTCTTTATTATATCTCCCCTCTCATTTCGTGTCGAAAATAATCCGGATCAAGGTGGGACCCCCTTGTAGCCTAGAGGTGCTATGATGGATGTGTTACACTTATATGTTTGCTGCTATTATGATGATTCTTACATAGTCTTCTACAGTTGATGATGCAGTCTTGGTTTCATTCGTTATGACAACATGGTTGGTTGATGTGTTATTGCTAAATGTTGTTGATGGTTACTCGCAATACATTGCAGTGCTATGGATATAAGGATTATATTGTTTTACAGGTGCTATGTTATGCATTAACATTGATTAAAAATATTATATATGTCTTTATGCTAAAGGATGATATGGGAGCTCAAAACAAAAAGAGGAAGAAAATATGGATAAGTCCTAAGGCTATGGAAAAAAGATTGTATATAAACCTTGAAGTATATATAATAGTAACAAATTGGAAGTGTTGGACCTAGCTCTTATACTATGCATTTTTTGTTAAATAATTATATGGGAAGCACATATGGTAATGTTAACATATGGTTATTATTAAAGTTTTGATATGTTTCAGGTGGCGCACTATACAAAGGATATGGCATTGAATTTATGCAATGGATATGTGTTTGAATTTAATGGTTGATGGTATGGTAATGGGATGGCTAGTACATTGATTTGAATAAGGTTAGGTGAGGAAACAACATGCATTTACTGCACGTCACTCAAAATGACCCTTGAGCCTGTCACCCTAGCCATAGTTTCATTTTTCTCTGGTGGTTGTGGGAGCTCCAAGGTTTCGGGTTTTGAAAGGGAAAACACAGGCCAACTCTTCCTTGAAGTGATTTTTCCAGGTATGGCTCCTTGATTTTCATCCACGATGGTCTCACTATATTATGAATCAATTTGTTGGCTTAGGATTGCATGAGTTCTGTGTTTTTATTGAGTTTCGACTGGGTATCAATGTTGTGCTTATGGTGTTCTCTGTGATTACTGTGGAATGTTGGCATTTTAAAATAAAGGAATGGGTGTTATTGCTTTGAAAATCCTGTGCATTGTTTATTGGTTTAAAAGAAAATGTCGGTCAGCTTGGGTTTGTATTCTGGTTCTCTATGAAAAATGATGACAATGGTGCACCAAGATATGAGTTTTTATCCGTGTGGGGTTTTACCACCAGTCTGGGTTAGTTTTTGTCACCCCTTTTTCGTCTCAGTCGTTGTTGTGATTCGTTCTCCAAGTTGCAATGAAACTGTCGACAGTGGTATTGTTCTTTCTCTATTTGGCCAAGTCCCGAGCTATTGTTGTTATGGATTTTTCTTCACTGTCACTATCGTCAAAATAATTTCACAGTCCAATCTTTGTATTTCCTAGAATATTAAATGGAAGAATGTATATTTATCGAGTGTCCACGAGTTATGCTCTGGCATTCTGTTCACAAGTGTTTTAAGCGTTCACTCCTCTCATCTGTATTGTAGTGGTTGAGTGATATGTTGGTAAGCCTCACTGCCAAATTTGTTTCGAAGGTTATAGATGCCTTTGGTGTTTGGAAGAGACACAATTCTCTCGGTCTCTTAGAGGATTGTTTAGACCAACCCTCGTTTCCTCACTACAATAAAGTTTTAAAAGACATTTGTGTGTTCTTGGTTTGTTGAGTTTGAATTGTTTTGTTTCTACTCGGGCACTTTTTAGCTCTGTCAAGATTTTGGGGTTATAAGTTAAAAGACTGTGGTGATTTCAAAAGAGCATGGGTTCTCTGTTCTTCCAAGAATATACTTGATTACCTATGGTTTCTTCTCGATGGTAACTTCTTTCAAGAGGTAAAAGGATTACAATCTCTCTATGTTTTGAAGATTAAGAAAACTCTCATTACCTCTTTGCAATAAATTTCTAAAGAACCCGACTTGTTTCTATTTCTCCTCAGGCACCCTTTTGGTTATATCAAGATTTTTGTTTACAAGTTAAATGACTGTGGTAATTTAAAAAAAAAGAGAGCACATTCTCTCTAAATTCAGAGACCATCTCTTGATCGAGTCTCTGTATTTCCTCTATGTGATAATTTGTTTTCAAAATTAAAAGGGTATGGGTTACCTACAACATGAGAGCTTTCCATTTGGTTGATTTTTGGTTTTTCCACTCATTGTTGTGTTAAATACTAACACGATCATGATTCCATTTAAGTTTCAAAGGAGACACATAGGTGTATGATATGGTTCTGTTCTCCTTGCGCATTATATGGCTCTGTCTTTTATGGAGTATTTCTCTTAAAGGGAAGTCTGTACATGTCAATGCACACTAATCTCAAGCTCATAGCTACATGTTTTTGGTTAAATACTAGTGTCGAATTAGGATCGGTGTTGATTATATTGTTGAGGACCTATGTGTGATTAAATCGGGCCCGATTATTGTTTTGATGACAATGGATTATGTCAGTGAGTGTTGGAAAGTCAATTGTTGGTGGTTAGTACTGGGTCTATTATTATTTGATTTCAAGAATTGAACATTGGATATGGATAATTGGAATCACTCTGCATATTATGTTTGTTTTAAAAGGAAAAGGTCAGCATTGGAACATACAAGATTGTGGCTTGAATGGTTATGATGTTACTGTGGAATTGGAAATGATATTTGTATAGTTATTGTATAGGATGAAAAGATTGATATAATTGAAGAATTCTGGGAAATCAAATTGTTTTTTTTTTAAGAAAACAAGTATTCTATCTGCAATTAAGGAACAGATAAATGATTTTGGTCTTAAAAGTGGATGCTTTTGGATTGTGATTGGAACAAATTTATGGTTGTTGTTTGATTTAATTTATTTTTATAAACAATATCCGTATTATTCTTTCTCATATTCTCACTTTTTTCTCTCATGATAATCCCCTCACGATCCCAATTTCATTTTTTACACGCTCTGTTCAATAAAATAAAATTAAGACTTTGTATGGCAGTGGTAAAATATGACACAAGAATAGGTGGAAGCTGATATATTTTGGTATTGATTGCACAGTTAATTATTTAATGAATTGTTGAGCATTAGTTGTGTTCCTACTTTCCTTCATGATATCACTTTTTT
>WSFP011496001.1:0-14327 GCA_009831015.1 Picea engelmannii
GACATTTGGTTCTGAAATACCATGGGGCTCTACACAGATACATCCAGACTGAAATGGATTTTCTAGACATCTCATCACTCACTGCTTCTTATCGATATGCTGTTAAAATTCATAAGAAATTTAAGCACCAGAACAAATGGGAGTTTGGGTCTGCAAATCTGCAACAACCAAAGTATGATAAAGATGACCCTAACAAATAGTCTCCTGAAAACCAGTCCAAGACACATGAAAATAAGGGTCACGGGAAGACAAAGAAGGACACCAAAAAATGGTGTGATTTCCACAAACTCCCCTGGCACAACACCGATGAATGTCGCTCAAAACAGTCATTGGTGGCTAAGATCAAAGACAAGGAGCCGAACCCTGATTCAAAATCTGATTCTGAAAATACTGGTAAATGACAGATCATTGACGTAGACCCCACTACTATTTTCGTGACCGCAACAATTCAACCACAAGAACCAACAGATCTTGAAGAGGGGGAGTACCTTTTTCATTCACAGATGTGGGTGAATGAGACCCTACTGCATTTTATTGTTGATAGTGGAAGCCAGAAAAACCTCATCTCAGTAGAGGTCGTCAAACAGTTGGGATTGTGGACAACACCACACCTGCAACCATACAACATCGGGTGGCTTCAACAAGGATGATATCTCCGTGTCGGCCAATAGTTTCGATTGTCATATGGAATCCAACTCTTCAAGGATGAGGTATTATGTGATGTTGCCCCACTGGATTTCTGTGATGTTCTCTTGGGCCAACCATATATGTGGATACGCCATGATGTTTATGAGTCTCGACCCAGTAGTGTCATTATTACTTTGGGTGGTCATCTCTACAAAATACCAGAGGTAGTTCCAACTATTGTTCCACCTAAAAAGTGTCACAAGGTAGTATCTCATACTGCAAAATTCAGCTTCTTCACAATCTGTTCAAAAGGAGAACAAAAGGACACTGCAACCACTATAGCCTTACCCCAAGCACCTTCTATCCAACAGAAGTAGGTCGACAAGGTTGCAAAAAAGTGCAAATATTCCTCCTGCACATCATCCTCTCATGTATCTTGACTTGTTGAACAACCTCAACCTCAACAGGTTCGTGACAGATTTCCACAAACTGAGCAGCATGACGTCTCCAACAATTCAAGCAGCCCACCAAGATGTAGATTCAACAAATGCTTTTTCCTCTCCCCTGGGAACTCAACGCAATGGAGACCATTTCTTACTAAGGAGGGAGGATTGATCTAGGTGGATATTGGTGGCCACCCACCTTTTCCAAATGGCTCAAAATAGTTTTCTGGCAATTTTGACAATTTACTATTTTTAGCAGGTTTTAACTTCTGGGGGCATTTTGAGGGCCTAAATGAATGTTTTTATAGATAAAGGTTCTCAATGATATATAAAGGCATGATTGAGCCCCCAAAATGAATCTCCTCGACTATACCTTTCCAACGAGCTATTATACGCCTAAAACGGAGATCATATACAAAAGTTACGACCCCGAGAAGTTGATGTACTAACTTACCCAAATGGGGCCCACATGACTTTTGATGCTTCATCTCCTAGGGTTAGGTTTTTGGATGTCTAGGGTTTTTGGAATTCCTGTTTATTGTAAAAAGGTCTTTAGAGCCTCATTGTAATCATCTTCTTGCGAATGCGATTAGTCGTCACATCTCTTCTTAGAGATAAGCTACCACCATTCTAGTGAGTCTTTCACTCTGTATTTTTACAGTCTCTATACATTTCTTTCATTAATAAAAATCGTGTATTACTGTATCTATGTGTTTATGGTTTCATGTCTGATATATTTCTATTATATTATTGGATATACGCGATATCTCTATGCATTTATTTATTATATCCCTGCTCTCATTTCGTGCCGAAAACAATCTGGATCAGTGGTATCAGAGAAGGCTGCTCTTGATCATTTTTTCAGTGCATGTCCCTGATGAGGTCCGAGTATAACAAGTTGGGTATCTAACTTGTCTCTCTTGAAGAAAATCGCTCTTGCACACCCAAGAAACCCTTAATGGTGGAAAAAAATAAAAACGATGGAGCAGACAATCCTATCAATCTGTTGCTTGAGAAAACTCTCATGTGACAAAGGGACAAAATGATGGAGAATTTTTCCCACATCCTTAAACGCTTGCCGATAGCATCAGGCGAATCTTCATCAAGCAACCACCTTAGAGGTACCTTTCCTTTCAAGGTACAATTTAATTTTGATATTCCTTTATTTGAAGGACAGATAGATGCAGAAGCCCTAGAAAAATGGTTAACTATGTTAGAAGGTTATTTCTCTGTTCACAATTTTTTCGACAAAGAAAAGATCACCTTTGAAATCCTTAAAAATCTCCCTCATGTAAAACATTGGTGGGAAACTTACTGGGAGCAAAGTTCCACAGAGGAGTCTGGAATATATGGGGCCGATCCCACTTGGGATTTTTTTGTGGATGCAGTAAAGGAACAATATTACCCTGTTGGCAACTTTGAGGACCAGTACATGAGATGGACCACACTACGACAAGAGAGGGGCCAAGTAGTTCTGGATTTAATCATTACCTTCCATACCTTGTGCACCAATCTGGGTATCAAAGACTCCGAGTGACATTTGGTTCTGAAATACCGTGGGTCTCTACACAGATACATCCAGACTGAAATGGAATTTCTGGACATCTCATCACTCAGTGTTGCTTATTGATATGTTGTTAAATTGAGAAGAAATTTAAGCACCGGAACAAACGGGAGTTTGGGTCTGCAAATCCGCAACAACCAAAGTATGACAAAGACGACCCTAAAAAAAAGGCTCCAAAAAACTAGTCCAAGACACAGGAAAAGAAGGGTCACGGGAAGACAAAGAAGGACACCAGAAAATGGTGTGATTTCCAAAAAATCCCCTGGCACAACACCGATGAATGTCACTCAAAATAGTCATTGGTGGCTGAGATCAAAGACAATGAGCCAAACCTTGATTTAGAATCTGATTCTTAAAATACTAGTAAAGGATAGATCATTGACGCAGACCCCACTGCTATTGACGTGACTGCATCAATTCAACCAGAAGAACCAATAGATCCTGAAGAGGGGGAGCACATTTTTCATTCACAGATGTGGATGAAGGGGAGCCCGCTGCATTTTATTGTTGATAGTGGAAGCTAGAAAAACCTCATCTCAGTAGAGGTCATCAAACAGTTGGGATTGTCGACAACACCACACCCACAACCATACAACATTGGGTGGCTTCGGTAAGGATGAGATCTCCGTGTCAGCCAACAATGTCGATTGTCATATGGCATCCAACCCTTCAAGGATGAGGTATTATGTGATGTTGTCCCACTGGATGTCTGTGATGTTCTCTTGGGCCAACCATATATGTGGATATGCCATGTTGTTTATGAGTCACGACCCCGTAGTTTCATTGTTACTTTGGGGGGTCATCTCTACAGAATAACAGAGGTAGTTCCAACTATTGTTCCACCTAAAAATTGTCGCAAGGTAGTATCTCATACTACAAAATTTAGCTTCTTCAGAATCTGTTCAAAAGGAGAACAAAAGGACACTGCAACCACTGTAGCCTTTCCCCAAGCACCTTCTATCCAACAGAAGCAGGTCGACAAGGCTGCAACAAAGTGAAAATATTCCCCCTGCACATCATCCTCTCATGTATCTTGACTTGTTGAACAACCTTAACCTCAACAGGTTTGTGACATATTTCCACAAACTGAGCAGTGTGACGTCTCCAGTAAGACAAGCAACCCACCAAGATGCAGATTCAACAAACGCTTTTCCCTCTCCCCCGGGAAATCAACGAAATGGATACCATTTATTCCTAAGGAGGGAGGATTGATCTAGGTGGATATCGATGTCCACCCACCTTTTCCAAATGGCTCAAAACAATTTTTTGACAATTTTGGCAATTTACTTTTTTTAGCAGGTTTTAACTTCCGGGGCCATTTTGGGGGCCTAAATGATTTTTTTTCGAGATCAATGTTCTCAATGATATCCAAAGGCATTATTGAGCCCCCAAAATGAATATCCTCGATGATACCTTTCCAACAAGCTATTATATGCCTAAAACGGAGATCATATGCAAAAGTTACGACCCCGAGAAATTGATGTACTAACTTACCCAAACGGGGTCCACATGATTTTTGGTGCTTCATATCCTAGGGTTAGGTTTTTGGATGTCTAGGGTTTTTGAAATTCCTATTTATTGTAAAAATCCTTTCAGAGCCTCATTGTAATCATCTTCTTGCGAATGCGAGTAGCTGTCACATCTCTTCTCAGAGATAAGCTGCCACCATTCTAGCGAGTCTTTCACTTTGTATTTTTACAGTTTCTGTACATTTATTTCATTAATAGAAATCATGTATTATTGTATCTCCATATTTATGTTTGCATCTCTGATACATTTCTATTATATTATTGGATATACGTGATATCTCTGTGCATTTATTTATTATATCTCCGCTCTCATTTCATGCCGAAAATAATCCGGATTAGTGGTATCAGAGCAGTCTTCTCTTGATCGTTTTTTTAGTGCATGTCCCCAACGAGGTCCGAGTATAGAAAGTTGGGTCTCAATATTGTTTCTCTTGAATACAATCACTCTCGCACACCTAAGAAACCCTCAATGTTGGAAGAAAATAAAAATGACAGAGCAAGCGATCCTATCAATCTGTTGCTTGAGCAAGCTCTCACACGACAAAGGGACGAAATGATGGAGAATTTTTCCCACATCCTTAAATGCCTGCCGATAGCATCACGAGAATATTCATCAAGAGGCCAATTTGGAGGCACCTCACCTTTCAAGGTACAAGTTAATTTTGATATTTCTGTATTTGAAGGACAGATAGATACAAAAACCCTAAAAAAATGGTTAACTCTGTTAGAAGGTTATTTATCTGTTCACAATTTTTTCGACAAAGAAAAGATCAACTTCACACTCCTTAAAGCTCTCTGTCATGTAAAACATTGGTGGGAAACTTATTGGGACCAAATTTCCACAGAGGAGTCTGGAATATATGGGGCTGATCCCACTTGGGATATTTTTGTGGATGCGGTAAAGGAACAGTATTACCCTGTTGGAAACTATGAGGACCAATACATGAGATGGACCACACTGTGGCAAGAGAGGGGCCAAGCAGTTCCAGAGTTCACCAGTACCTTAAATAACTTGTGCACCACGTTGGGTATCAAAGACTTCGAGTGACATTTGGTTTTGAAATACCATGGGGCTCTACACAGATACATCCAGATTGAAATGGATTTTTTGGACATCTCATCACTCGGTGCTGCTTATCGATATGGTGTTAAAATTAAGCAGAAATTTAAGCACCATAAAAAATAGGAGTTTGGGTCTGCAAATCTGCAACAACCAAAGTATGAAAAAGACGGCCCTAACAAGCAGTCTCCCAAAAACCAGTCCAAGACACAGGAAAAGAAGGGTCACAGGAAGACAAAGAAGGACACTGAAAAATGAGGTGATTTCCACAAAATCCCCTGGCACAACACTGATGAATGTCGCTCAAAACAGTCATTGGTGGCCGAGATCAAAGACAAGGAGCCGAGCCCTGATTCATAATCTGATTCTAAAAATACTGGTAAAGGATAGATCATTGACATAGACCCCACTTCTATTGTCGCGACCACAACAATTCAACTAGAAGAATCAACAGATCCTGAAGAGGGGGAGCACATTTTTCATTCACAGATGTGGGTGAAGGGGACCCCACTGCATTTTATTGTTGATAGCAGAAGCTAGAAAAACCTCATCTCAGCAGAGGTCGTCAAACAGTTTGGATTGGCGACAACACCACACCCACAACCATACAACATCGGGTGGCTTCGGCACGGACGAGATCTTTGTGTCAGCCAACAGTGTCGATTGTCATATGACATCCAACCCTTGAAGGATGAGGTATTATGTGATGTTTCCCCACTGGATGTTTTTGATGTTCTCTTAGGCCAACCATATATGTGGAGATGCCATGATGTTTATGCGTCTTGACCCCGTAGTGTCATTGTTACTTTGGGGGGTCATCTCTACAGAATACCAGAGGTAGTTCCAACTATTGTTCCACCTAAAAAGTGTCACAAGGTAGTATCTCATACTGAAAAATTCAGCTTCTTCACAATCTGTTCAAAAGGAGAACAAAAGGACATTGCAACCACTACAGCCTTACCCCAAACACCTTCTATCCTACAGAAGAAGGTCGACAAGGCTGCAGCAAAGGGCAAAGATTCCTCCTGCACATCGTCCTCTCATTTATCTCGACTTGTTGAACAACCTCAACCTTAACAGGTTCGTTACAGATTTCCACAAACTGAGAAGTGCGACGTCTCTAGCAAGACAAGCAGCCCACCAAGATGCATATTCAAAAAATGATTTTCCCTCTCCCCCGAGAACTCAACGCAATGGAGACGATTTCTTCCTAAGGAGAGAGGCTTGATCCAGGTGGATATCGGTGGCCACCCACCTTTTCCAAATGGCTCAAAAAAGTGTTCTGACAATTTTGGCAATTTACTATTTTTAGTAGGTGTTAACTTCCGGGGCCATTTTGAGGGCCTAAATGAAGGTTTTTAGAGATAGATATTCTCAATGATATCCAAAGGAATGATTGAGCCCCCAAAATGAATCTCCCCAATGATACCTTTCCAATGAGCTATTATACGCCTAAAACAAAGATCGTATGCAAAAGTTACGACCCTGGGAAGTTGATGTACTAACTTACCCAAACGAGGCCCACATGACTTTTGGCGCTTCATCTCCTAGGGTTAGGTTTTTGTATGTCTAGGGTTTTTGGAATTCCTATTTATTGTAAAAAGGCCTTCATAGCCTCATTGTAATCATCTTCTCACAAATGCGAGTAGCCGTCACATCTCTTCTCAGAGATAAGCTGCCACCATTCTAGCGAGTCTTTCACTCTGTATTTTTACAGTCTCTATACATTTCTTTCATTAATAGAAATCATGTATTACTGTATATCTGTGTTTATGGTTGCATCTATGATATATTTCTATTATATTATTGGATATACATGATATCTCTGTGCATTTATTTATTATATCTTCGCTCTCATTTTGTGCCGAAAATAATCTGGATCAATGGTATCAGAGCAGGCTGCTCTTGATCGTTTTTTCAGTGCATGTCCCCGACGAGGTCCGAATATAGCAAGTTGGGTCTTGAGCTTGTTTCTCTTGAAGACAATCCCTCTCGCACACCCAAGAAGCATCAGGCGGATCTTCATCAAGCGAACAATTTGGAGGCACCTCACCTTTCAAGGTACAAGTTAATTTTGATATTCCTATATTTGAAGGACAGATAGATGCAGAAGCCTTAGAAAAATGGTTAACTCTGTTAGAAGATTATTTCTCTGTTCACAATTTTTTCGATAAGGAAAAGATCACCTTCGCACTCCTTAAATCTCTCCCTCATGTCAAACATTGGTGGGAAACTTACTGGGAGCAAAGTTCCACAGAGGAGTCTGGAATATATGGGATCGATCCCACTTGGGATTTTTTTGTGGATGCGGTAAAGGAACAATATTACCCTGTTTGAAACTATGAGGACTAGTACATGATATGGACCACACTATGGCAAGAGAGGGGCCAAGAAGTTACAGAGTTCACCAATACCTTCCATACCTTGTGCACCAAGATAGGTATCAAAGACTCCGAGCGACATTTGGTTCTGAAATACCGTGGGGCTGTACACATATACATCTAGACTGAAATGGATTTTCTGCACATCTCATCACTCAGTGCTGCTTATCAATATGCTGTTAAAATTGAGTAGAAATTTAAGCACCATAACAAACGGGAGTTTGGGTCTGCAAATCCAGAACAACCAAAGTATGACAAAGATGGCCCTAACAAACAGTCTCCCGAAAACCAGTCTAAGACACATGAAAAGAAGGGTCACGGGAAGACAAAGAAGGACACCGAAAAATAGTGTGATTTCCACAAAATCCCTTGGCACAACACCGATGAATGTCGCTCAAAACAGTCATTGGTGGTCGAGATCAAAGACAAGGAGATGAACCCTGATTCTGAAAATACTGGTAAAGGGAAGATCATTGACACAGACCCCACTGCTATTGTCATGATCGAAACAATTCAACCAAAAGAACCAACAGATCCTGAAGTGGGGGAGCAACTTTTTCATTCATAGATGTGGTTCAAGGGGACCCCACTACATTTTATTGTTGATAGCGGAAGCCAGAAAAACCTCATCTCAACAGAGGTCATCAAACAATTGGGATTGTCGACAACACCACACCCGCAACCATACAACAACGAGTGGCTTCGGCAAGGATGATATTTCCATGTCAGCCAACGGTGTTGATTTTCATACGGCATCCAACCCTTCAAGGATGAGGTATTATGTGATGTTTCCCCACTAGATGTCTATGATGTTCTCTTGGGCCAACCATATATGTGGAGACACCATTTTGTTTATGAGTCTCGACCTCGTAGTGTCATTGTTACTTTGGGGGGTCATATCTACAGAATACCACAGGTAGTTCAACCTATTTATCCACCTAAAACGTGTCATAAGGTAGTATCTCATACTACAAAATTTAGCTTCTTCAGAATCTATTCAAAAGGAGAAGAAAAGGACACTGCAACCACTACAGCCTTGCCCCAAGCACCTTCTATCGAACAGAAGAAGGTTGACAAGGCTGTAGAAAATTGAAAATATTCCTCCTACACATCATCCTCTCATTTATCTCGACTTGTTGAACAGCCTCAACCTCAACAGGTTTGTGACAGATTTCCACAAACTGAGCAACACGACGTCTCCAACAAGACAAGCAACCCACCAAGATGTAGATTCAACAAACGATTTTCCCTCTCCCCTGGGAACTCAAAACAATGGAGACTATTGCTTACTAAGGAGGGAGGATTGATCCAGGTGGATATCAGTGGCCACCCACCTTTTCCAAATGGCTCAAAATAGTTTTTTGGCAATTTTGGCAATTTACTATTTTTAGCAGGTTTTAACTTCCGGGGGCATTTTGAGAGCCTAAATGAAGGTTTTTCGAGATAGAGGTTCTCAATGATATCCAAAGGAATTATTAAGCCCCCAAAATTAATCTCCTTGATGATACCTTTCCAACGAGCTATTATATGCCTAAAACGGAGATCATATGCAAAAGTTACGACCCCGAGAAGTTGATGTACTAACTTACCCAAACGGGGCCCACATGACTTTTGGCGCTTCATCTCTTAGGGTTCAGTTTTTGGATGTCTAGGGTTTTTGGCATTCCTGTTTATTGTAAAAATGCCTTCAAAGACTCACTGTAATCATCTTCTTTCGAATGCGAGTAGCCGTCACATCTCTTCTTAGAGATAAGCTGCCACCATTCTAAAGAGTCTTTCACTCTATATTTTTATAGTCTCTGTACATTTCTTTCATTAATATAAATCATTTATTATTGTATCTTTGTGTTTATGGTTGCATCTCTGATATATTTCTATTATATTATTGGATATACGCGATATCTCTGTGCATTTATTTATTATATCTCCGCTCTTATTTTGAGCCGAAAATAATCTGGATCAATGGTATCAGAGCAGACTGCTCTTGATCATTTTTTTAGTGCATGTTCCCGACGAGGTCCGAGTATAGAAAGTTGGGTCTCGAGATTGTCTCTATTGAAGACAATATATCTCACACACCCAATAAACCCTCAATGGTGGAAGAAAATAAAAACAACGGAGTAGACGATGCTATCAATTTGTTGCTTGAGCAAGCTCTCATGCGACAAAGGGACGAAATGATGGAGAATTTTGCCCACATCCTTAAACGCCTGCCAATAGCATGAGGTGAATCTTCATCAAGTGGCCAATTTGGAGGCACCTCGCCTTTCAAGGTACAAGTTAATTTTGATATTCCTATATTTGAAGGAAAGATAGATGCATAAGCCCTAGAAAAATGGTTAACTCTGTTAGAAGGTTATTTCTCTGTTCACAATTTTTCCGACAAAGAAAAGATCACCTTCACACTCCTTAAAGCTCTCCCTCATGTCAAACATTGGTGGGAGACTTACTGGGAGAAAATTTCCACAGAGGAGTCTGGAATATATGGGGCCAATCTCACTTGGGATTTTTGTGTGGATGCGGTAAAGGAACAGTATTACCCTATTGGCAACTATGAGGACCAGTACATGAGATGGACCAAACTGTGGAAAGAGAGGGGCCAAGCAGTTCCGGAGTTCACCAATACCTTCCATACCTTGTGCACCAAGATGGGTATCAAATACTTCGAGCGACATTTGGTTCTGAAATACCATGGGGCTCTACACATATACATCCAGACTAAAATGAATTTTCTGGACATCTCATCACTCGGTGCTGCTTATCGATATGTTGTTAAAATTGAGTAGAAATTTAAGCACCAGAACAAAGGAGAGTTTGGGTCTGCAAATCTGCAACAACCAAAGTATGAAAAAGAATTCCCTAACAAACAGTCTCCTGAAAACCAATCCAAGACACAGGAAAAGAAGGGTCATGGGAAGACAAAGAAGGACACCGAAAAATGGTGTGATTTCCACAAAAGCCCCTGGCGCAACACTGATGAATGTCGCTAAAAATAGCCATTGGTGGCCGAGATCAAAGACAAGGATCTGAACCCTGATTCATAATCTGATTCTAAAAATACTGGCAAAGGACAGATCATTGACGTAGACCTCACTGCTTTTGTTGCGACCTCAAAATAGTTTTCTGGCAATTTTGGCAATTTACTATTTTTAGTAGGTTTTAACTTTCGGGGCCATTTTGAGGGCCTAAATGAAGGTTTTTAGAGATATAGGTTCTCAATAATATCCAAAGGCATGATTGAGCCCCCAAAATGAATATTCTCGACGATACCTTTCAAACGAGCTATTATACGCCTAAAATGGAGATTGTATGCAAAAGTTATGACCTCGGGAAGTTGATGTACTAACTTACCCAAACAGGGCCCACGTGACTTTTGGCGCTTCATCTCCTAGGGTTAGGTTTTTGGATGTATAGGGTTTTTGGCATTCCTGTTTATTGTAAAAATGCTTTCAGAGCCTCATTGTAATCATCTTCTTGCGAATGCGAGTAGCCGTCACATCTCTTCTCAGAGATAAGATGCCACCATTCTAGCGAGTCTTTCACTTTGTATTTTTATAGTCTCTTTACATTTCTTTCATTAATATAAATTGTGTATTACTGTATCTATGTGTTTATGGTTGCATCTCTGATAAATTTCTATTATATTATTGGATATACGTGATATCTTTGTTCATTTCTTTATTATATCTCCCCTCTCATTTCGTGTCGAAAATAATCCGGATCAAGGTGGGACCCCCTTGTAGCCTAGAGGTGCTATGATGGATGTGTTACACTTATATGTTTGCTGCTATTATGATGATTCTTACATAGTCTTCTACAGTTGATGATGCAGTCTTGGTTTCATTCGTTATGACAACATGGTTGGTTGATGTGTTATTGCTAAATGTTGTTGATGGTTACTCGCAATACATTGCAGTGCTATGGATATAAGGATTATATTGTTTTACAGGTGCTATGTTATGCATTAACATTGATTAAAAATATTATATATGTCTTTATGCTAAAGGATGATATGGGAGCTCAAAACAAAAAGAGGAAGAAAATATGGATAAGTCCTAAGGCTATGGAAAAAAGATTGTATATAAACCTTGAAGTATATATAATAGTAACAAATTGGAAGTGTTGGACCTAGCTCTTATACTATGCATTTTTTGTTAAATAATTATATGGGAAGCACATATGGTAATGTTAACATATGGTTATTATTAAAGTTTTGATATGTTTCAGGTGGCGCACTATACAAAGGATATGGCATTGAATTTATGCAATGGATATGTGTTTGAATTTAATGGTTGATGGTATGGTAATGGGATGGCTAGTACATTGATTTGAATAAGGTTAGGTGAGGAAACAACATGCATTTACTGCACGTCACTCAAAATGACCCTTGAGCCTGTCACCCTAGCCATAGTTTCATTTTTCTCTGGTGGTTGTGGGAGCTCCAAGGTTTCGGGTTTTGAAAGGGAAAACACAGGCCAACTCTTCCTTGAAGTGATTTTTCCAGGTATGGCTCCTTGATTTTCATCCACGATGGTCTCACTATATTATGAATCAATTTGTTGGCTTAGGATTGCATGAGTTCTGTGTTTTTATTGAGTTTCGACTGGGTATCAATGTTGTGCTTATGGTGTTCTCTGTGATTACTGTGGAATGTTGGCATTTTAAAATAAAGGAATGGGTGTTATTGCTTTGAAAATCCTGTGCATTGTTTATTGGTTTAAAAGAAAATGTCGGTCAGCTTGGGTTTGTATTCTGGTTCTCTATGAAAAATGATGACAATGGTGCACCAAGATATGAGTTTTTATCCGTGTGGGGTTTTACCACCAGTCTGGGTTAGTTTTTGTCACCCCTTTTTCGTCTCAGTCGTTGTTGTGATTCGTTCTCCAAGTTGCAATGAAACTGTCGACAGTGGTATTGTTCTTTCTCTATTTGGCCAAGTCCCGAGCTATTGTTGTTATGGATTTTTCTTCACTGTCACTATCGTCAAAATAATTTCACAGTCCAATCTTTGTATTTCCTAGAATATTAAATGGAAGAATGTATATTTATCGAGTGTCCACGAGTTATGCTCTGGCATTCTGTTCACAAGTGTTTTAAGCGTTCACTCCTCTCATCTGTATTGTAGTGGTTGAGTGATATGTTGGTAAGCCTCACTGCCAAATTTGTTTCGAAGGTTATAGATGCCTTTGGTGTTTGGAAGAGACACAATTCTCTCGGTCTCTTAGAGGATTGTTTAGACCAACCCTCGTTTCCTCACTACAATAAAGTTTTAAAAGACATTTGTGTGTTCTTGGTTTGTTGAGTTTGAATTGTTTTGTTTCTACTCGGGCACTTTTTAGCTCTGTCAAGATTTTGGGGTTATAAGTTAAAAGACTGTGGTGATTTCAAAAGAGCATGGGTTCTCTGTTCTTCCAAGAATATACTTGATTACCTATGGTTTCTTCTCGATGGTAACTTCTTTCAAGAGGTAAAAGGATTACAATCTCTCTATGTTTTGAAGATTAAGAAAACTCTCATTACCTCTTTGCAATAAATTTCTAAAGAACCCGACTTGTTTCTATTTCTCCTCAGGCACCCTTTTGGTTATATCAAGATTTTTGTTTACAAGTTAAATGACTGTGGTAATTTAAAAAAAAAGAGAGCACATTCTCTCTAAATTCAGAGACCATCTCTTGATCGAGTCTCTGTATTTCCTCTATGTGATAATTTGTTTTCAAAATTAAAAGGGTATGGGTTACCTACAACATGAGAGCTTTCCATTTGGTTGATTTTTGGTTTTTCCACTCATTGTTGTGTTAAATACTAACACGATCATGATTCCATTTAAGTTTCAAAGGAGACACATAGGTGTATGATATGGTTCTGTTCTCCTTGCGCATTATATGGCTCTGTCTTTTATGGAGTATTTCTCTTAAAGGGAAGTCTGTACATGTCAATGCACACTAATCTCAAGCTCATAGCTACATGTTTTTGGTTAAATACTAGTGTCGAATTAGGATCGGTGTTGATTATATTGTTGAGGACCTATGTGTGATTAAATCGGGCCCGATTATTGTTTTGATGACAATGGATTATGTCAGTGAGTGTTGGAAAGTCAATTGTTGGTGGTTAGTACTGGGTCTATTATTATTTGATTTCAAGAATTGAACATTGGATATGGATAATTGGAATCACTCTGCATATTATGTTTGTTTTAAAAGGAAAAGGTCAGCATTGGAACATACAAGATTGTGGCTTGAATGGTTATGATGTTACTGTGGAATTGGAAATGATATTTGTATAGTTATTGTATAGGATGAAAAGATTGATATAATTGAAGAATTCTGGGAAATCAAATTGTTTTTTTTTTAAGAAAACAAGTATTCTATCTGCAATTAAGGAACAGATAAATGATTTTGGTCTTAAAAGTGGATGCTTTTGGATTGTGATTGGAACAAATTTATGGTTGTTGTTTGATTTAATTTATTTTTATAAACAATATCCGTATTATTCTTTCTCATATTCTCACTTTTTTCTCTCATGATAATCCCCTCACGATCCCAATTTCATTTTTTACACGCTCTGTTCAATAAAATAAAATTAAGACTTTGTATGGCAGTGGTAAAATATGACACAAGAATAGGTGGAAGCTGATATATTTTGGTATTGATTGCACAGTTAATTATTTAATGAATTGTTGAGCATTAGTTGTGTTCCTACTTTCCTTCATGATATCACTTTTTT
>WSFP011496008.1:0-14326 GCA_009831015.1 Picea engelmannii
GAAAATCGATACTATTTCTATGCATTATTTCCAATATCTTTGAGCTGGTAAATTAATTTTTTTTCAAAGCAAGGTTTTAAAATAAGTTTTTCTTAAATAATTATTAGACATATGAAATTGCATATGGCTAGTGTGCTGTGGTTTCACCCATGAAGCATACCTCAAGCATCAAAAGAATTTGCATTAAATGCAGATTTAGGAACCTTGATTGAACTTGTTTTTCTGTCTGGAGTATCTTGACTGAACCTGTTTTCTGTTTTCTGACTGGAATGAAATCTTACAAAATATCAAAATCAAAATTCTACCTTGTATTTATTGTAAGTCTTTGTGGTTGTATTTATTGTAAGTCTGTTTGGTTGTATTGTTGTAAATACTAAGTATTTTTGGGAGTTTGCACTCTTACTAAAGTACTCAAAGTTATGCTCTGGAATAAGATTGCACCATGACATGATAGCAGAGCTCATCCCAAAATAGTTGAGGTTGAAGTTGCTTTGTTACATGACATTGTAACATCACATCCAACAACCCAACTCAAACACCTTGCTTTGTTGCTTTGTTACTTAGCACTTGCCTCATTCAAGTGCTGGTTTTCTCTGCATATATGGTCAAAAGTCCAGAACTGTCTGTCACCCGTACTCCTCAACGACCCAAAAACGAAAAAATGAAAAATCTCCCTCTGGCAAACCTGAAAACAATGCAGAACTTCACTTCACGTTATTTATGTTTGTAAACTGTCCATCCGTGCATAGCCTACCGAAACCTCAAATCCATGAGTGTAATAGAATGAATATTTTTTCTGTAAATAGGACGCGCAGCGGTTAAACATTTTCCATGACAGGCTGCAATTCATTCTATATATGCTCTATGGTTGACGCATTAAATGCCCTATCGTTGACGCACTATCTGTATTAAACACACCAAAGTCACAGCTCAAATAAAAAGTTGATCAAACCCCATCAGAACAACAAAGTCAGAGTTGAAAAAATAGTTGCTCAAACCCCAACAGAATACAATGGGAGCGGAAGGAAGGTATTACAGCCGCCCTTGCTTGAGCCGCCCTTGCTTGAGCCGCTACTAATGAGAAGTCTCAGAGCCGTGATGATTTTAGCAGCAGAAATGTAGTTGCTCGCCGCTACATATAGGTCAGTGACTCAGGCAGATGAGGCCAGGCTAGGAGTTATTATCCTTGGGAAATTTCTCTGCACCGCGCTAAACACCTGTGCTCCATTGGATTTCACACTGGTACTAAAAAGTTGTCCTGGGTTGTTAACCTCAGGAAACCTCTCTATACCGCGCAAAACGCCTATAATCCATTGGACTTCACACTGGTCGTAAAATGTTGTAAGGCCTCGAAGCTTGTGCAAATTAGGTAACGAGAACAAAAACTCTTGTAGTTTAGGTTTTATCTAGCTAGATTTTCAATTTAATACGAGTTAAGGTTTTATCATATTTATTTTCATTTAAAAATGCATTTCTTGAGGGATTTAAAAAACAATGCTCGTATACTTTTCATTATTTATTTTTTCTTAATATAAGTTAATTTTTTTTAATTTATTTTACAATCAAGGAGGTTAATTTTTATTTCATTATAATTTATATACACAATATATCTCTTCAACCTTCTTAAATACAACATATCTCTTCAGCCTTCTTAAATACAATTAATATAGAAGCTCCAAACCATTAACTAAATATAAATGTTATATGTAATATGTTATATATATTACATATAATATATATCATATATGTATAATATAAATGATTTTGAAGGAGTTCATAGGAGGATAGAGAAATTTTGAAGGAGTATAACAACTCTTACATAATCCAAAGGTTTAAAGTTCCATTCATGCAAAATGAGTGACTAGACATTTTTCTCTATGTTTTATGTAGGTGGTAGAAAATGAAGATTTCAAATATACTGGATTCAAGATATCAGCTCATCCATGATAACATCTCTGCGATGCTTTTATCTAACATACATAGTCTCCATATTATGAGAAGACATATAGTGAAGTTATTCAAACAAAAAAATATTAGAATTTTTCTGGATTGAACTGTGTAATAGGTTTTGAAATGTCCAAAGTTTCGAGTGGACACTCCACCCATTATCAAGGACATAAAAGCTCTTATGAAATTATACAATAACATTCACTATTGACACAAAGATCTAGGTTGAATATTAACTCCATTTGTTCGTAAAGAAAGAAGATTATACACAACAAATGATATGAAGAGCATGTTGAACAAAACTAACTATAACTTTCTATAAACCAATAATAACATTAACTCGATTATATTGGAAGTGGTGTGTATCAATAATAATACTTGCCAAGAGAATATGAAGCATTAAGGGATCTTCTATATTCCCATTTGATCAATTCAAAGGTGTACATATGTTAGGAATATAAGGAAATAAAGAGAACATGCAATGGTTTGTTATGATGGTTGAGCTTCCCCTTTTAATGGTTTCCCAGTTGTCCATCCAAGGAACTCTAATAGGTGCACCTCAACATCATTTGTAGTTTACTTCTAGGTGTGCCTTACGCCCAATACTCATGTACTTCTCTAATTTTCACACGCTTGGGAATCATGCACTTAGATGTGTGCCAAGGCTTATGAACACTCAATGCAAGCATTGCACTTACCTAGTTCATCACGAACCTCACTAAATGTTATCCTCACATTAAATTAGGCGTTGTTTAACTGTTCTACGAAATGGTTTTTTCCGCTGGAATCTGATGATATAAATTTGCACGAAATCACTATTTTTTGTTGTTTAAAGTCCATTTCTGAATGCAAAAATGGATTCAACATGCTGAAAAACCCCCGAGGTACTCGGATTATACATAAATAATCACTCAAATATGTGGATCTAACAATTTCTCACCAGATTTTAGGAAATGTCCCCGAAAAATATTATCGAAAAAGAGTCATTGCGTAGATCGTTTAGAATACAACATTAAATTATGCCAATCTCATAAAAAAAACCCATTCATTACCATTACATTAATTATAGTATGTCAACTTATTATTACTTTCTATCTCTCTTTGTCTCCTATATATACTTCAAGGAGACTCATTGGAATGATCGTATTATGTTATGCATTTGATATCTTGTAGTGGGAGGTTGTGTAGGCTCAAAGAGGGTTCTTATTCATTCACTCTTTCACCCAATTTAGGTGTGACATCACTTAATTGGGTTTTTTTAATGCTTGTTTCTATGTTTAGCCCATAACATTTTGTACAAAAGTGGGAAATTCTTGGTTTGGTTCCTTCAAATGGGTCATCTTACCACTTTCTCTCTAAATATTATTAGGATCATTGGAGTTATGTGGAAATTTTAGTGTTGATAAAGAAAATATCCAAGCACATCGGGTAAAAATTCCAAAATCTAGTTCACCATACTTTGGAGTTATAAGTTGTACAAGTTAAGGTTTTTGTTTAGGTCTCAAATTAGGTTTTAAATAGATGGTTTTAGTAAGGGTCACAAGTGAATATTATGAAGTCTAAATTGACTTTTTCTTGTAAGATTGGATAAAAGATAGATCGGGGTGTTTTAGGACCAAACTTTAGACCTATTAGGGAAACACTAGCAAAGTGGTAGAGGTTTTGGTAGGTTGGATGTAACTTCCTCCTTACGACCAAAAATTGAATGAGAGTTGTGGGAGTATGAAACAAACATATTGGGACACTGCATTATGCAAGTTAGACTCATAAGTGTAGAGAAATTAGATTTAAATCAAGGTCAAGGTTGGTGAGCAAACAAAACCCCAAATTAGGGTTTTACAAGGGCTATGATGAGACCCCAATTTTAGATTTTTTTTCTCTATTTTGCAGGAAGTAAATTTTTTAGTCTAGAGACATGTATTGGCATTTATAAGCATAGATATTTTTAATTCAATAGGTAAAATTATCACTAGGAAGAATACAAGAAGAGAATACATGTGGGATCATCATAGGACACCCTTGTACACCTCTATTGGTAGCCAATGACTAGTATCAGATTAGACAAAAAAAATTATGGGTTTTGTCTTCCACATACCCTAGGGTATATTGAGAGCCCCATAATAATGCTTGGGACCATACTTAGATTTCCTTTAAACTATTTTTTCTACAGTACACTAAGCACAACAATCAGAGAGATCACTCTTATATACCTTGAATTCGAGTAGTATGGCTAATGATATGGTCCATCCTCTTTAGTCAATATTGTGAAAGATTTACCTAGTGTTGCCATTGGACACCCAATGGTATATCGAAGAGAATATATAGAGTCTATAACTCGCTTTCCCATAGACCTTACAAAACCTTTACCCATCATGCGTAGAGGTGGTTAGCCAAATGTGATTCCTACAAAATCTTTTAAAGTTTCATTTATGACAAAACAAGACAATGATAAAGTGGAATTGCACATGTCCACATTGGAATAGAGACATAATACAATGACTCTTTTTGGGTAAATTCCTGGTTATGTGTTAATGGAACCAAGATGTCAAGTCAAACTTTGTCTTTGTATTTTATTTCCTACATTTTAATTATATGATCAACAACAGGAAAAAAGGAAATTACTTTAACTTTAAATCACTTATCTCCTTATAGGTTTACTCAAATTTCAAGCTTGGGAACTCATTGGCCGAAGAATTTAATTCTCCATCCAACAATTAAACCGACCACACTTCAAATTTGAGAAAACCAATAAGGAGAGAAGTAAAAAATATGAGAAAGAAAATTAGTTTTCTTTCTTTCCCTTGAAAATTCATATCTCTTATTTTATTATTTTAACTATTATTTTCCTTAGAAGACCCACTTTAGACCTCAAACTTCCCCTCATGACTTCATTCCAAAGATGGATATGAGGAATATAGTTTGTAATGATCCCATGCCATGAATACCCGATATGTAGCAATGCTTTGATATGCATTAAGTGACAACTTTACAAACGATAACTATTAAATCATTGTATTTAGAACTTGATCAATTTGTGTGGTATTGATGGCTCTATGAACATACAAATTCTATTGTTTCTTGGCTTGTTTCTATAGAAGAATTGATAGCACATTATGGAAATGCCATGAGAAACAAATTATTTAGTCAATTGTCAAGCATCAAGCAAAGTCATCTAGTCACAAAGACATTCAATAGTTTC
Organism: Picea engelmannii; assembly: GCA_009831015.1. NCBI lineage: Eukaryota > Viridiplantae > Streptophyta > Pinopsida > Pinales > Pinaceae > Picea > Picea engelmannii. The sequence goes on from WSFP011496008.1 coordinate 5,147, forward strand.
AAAATTTGAGCCTTTGAGTGAAGGACCTTCCAAAGGATAAATTTTTGGATCTCTTTATGGGTATTTTAAAGGAGAACAATCAACATGAGGTACATCTCTTTGAGCCTCAATCCTTGGATAAGGATTTCAATGTGGCAATGTGTTTAAGGTAAACATTTTGTCTACTAGAAGGCTTTTGCCTAACAAAAGGAGTGTAATGTTCACACCACTAACCTCACTCGAACTACAAAGTTGACACCCCAACAATTGGAGGAAAGAAGAGAAAAGGGACCATGTTTCAATTATGACAACAAGTATAATAATAATCTATTTTTAAGGTCACGACCAAGCCAGACACCAATTTGGTGTATGAGACCCCCTCTGCCCAACGATTTTACTAGTAAAGTCTACGGAGGTATACATACCCTATCCCCCTCTGGATTTGAACATGTGACCTCTTATGAGGAAAGACATGTTCTTAACCATTAGGCCCACTCAGGCTATATATTAATGGGTATAATAGTGGTGAGAATAAATTATTCTACATAGATTTTGAAGAGGAAGAAGAACAAGAGGTGAAGCTTCCACACATATAACTTTAAAAAAACCTTTATTGTGGAGTGATGTTCCTTAGGGCATGGAATTCAATGCAGTTTTGATGGAAGAAGGAATGCACCTTGGCTTTCGAAGATACCTAATTAAAGGAAAGAAATTATTCAAACCCATTTGTGAGAAGTAAATATTGGCCAAACTACATGCCATTAAGAAACTTCACCCTTACCTAATAATCAGACACTTCAAGGTAAAAATAGATCATTCTAGTCTGAAGTACTTATTAGAACAATGAATATCTTTAGAAGAACAATAAAACTAGGTCATAGATACTCTAGGTTATGACTTTAAAATTATCTAGAACAAATAAAATAGAATGTGGTGGTGGAGCACTTTCAAAAAAATAAGAGGAAGTCGACACCTTACTTTGTGATATTTCCATTATACAATATGAATGGGTGAAAGAGAAAAAAATATAATGGAAACAAGAAAATACTACATGCCAACTCCTTTGGAAACTGGAAGTGACCCTAGTGCATTATATAAATTTTCATGGAAGAATGATTCACACTCGTATAAGGATCACCCATATTTATTTAAGAAATCCAAAATCAAACATAAGTTTCTTTCCAAACTGTAAACTTTTTCTATAGGTGGATACTCAAGATTTATGAATACTTATCACTTATAAATAAATATTGTTTTTGGGAAAGTTTGAAAAATAATGTTTAAATGTTTATGGTAGACTATTTGGTTTTCAAATAGAACAAAGGAGAGATGATCAAGACCCTGGATTTTCTAGAACCATCAACCATACTAAGTTAGTGTTGGGAAGAGGTATAAGTCGATTTGATCACAAGTCTACCATATTTTGAAGTTCATCATGATGGTGGTGGACCAACTCACAAGGTATTTCCATTTTTTCTCACTTTATCATCCTTTTAAATCATGCATGGTAGCCACATCATTCATGGAATTAGTTCAAAAGATACATTGAAACCCCATGATTATAGTAAGTGATAGATAACCACTTTTCAATAGTAACTTTTGGATTGATTTGTTTTCTTGTTTGGACACTCAAATTGGCCACAAATACTCTTACCATCCATAGCATGATAGGTAATTTTCTAGGATATATAGACACTTAGTAATTAGTTAATATCAACTTGGTCTAATGTGTCATTAGGTTAAATTGTGTTTCTTTAGTATGCATTTTTAATATGGAAGTCACAATATTTTCCCGACATAGAGTGATCCAATGAATCATATTCTCCTAGATATTAACGATTACATTGATCCATGGATTAACACTTTATTGGTCCATGATATCTATTTAAAGAGAATGGAGGGTCATCTGTTGATGACCGATTGTGAGAAGCTCTCTTGTAATATTTTTCTTTGGCATTATTAAATTTCCTAAAGGGGCCACGTTGGTTTGAGCCATGGATGTTTCTCCATAGGGTTTTTCCACATAAAAACATTGGTGTGTTGATCTTTGATCTAGTTGTGTGAGTGGTTACCAAAAGTGTTTTTCCTTTGTTGGAATACCTGTGTTGTCAAACATGGTATCAGAGCACATTTGAAGACCCACTCCCATTACAGATCAAGATCTTGAAACTGTGTTTCCACATCTCTAGTTTCTATTGTTTCTATACATTTTTGAGTTGAAATGATTGTTTCATTGTGTCCAGAGCACTCATTTAAGTTAGGAACATTTTTTTTCACTCGAAAAGGTTTCTGTTTTCCCAAGATAGGTAATTTGTTAGGATATTTAGACACTTAGGAGTTAGTTAAGATCAGCTTGGTCTAATGTGTTATTAGGTTAAAGTGTGTTTCTTTAGTATGAATTATTATACATTTATAATATGACGATCAAAATATGTTCTCGACATAGAGTGATATGATGGCTCATATTCTCCTCGATCTTAACAACTACATTGATCCATGGCTTAACGCTTGATTGGTTCATGATCTCTATTTAAAGAGCATGGAGGGTCATTTGTTGATAATCAATTGTGAGAAAATATCTTGTAATATTTTTATTTTTCATTAATAAATTACCTCAAGGGGTCGCGTTGCGTGGGGCCATGGATGTTTCCCCATAGGGGTTTTATCACGTAAAAAATTGGTGTGTTGATATTTTCTAGTTCTGCAAGTGGTTATTGAAGTTGTTCATCCTCCGTTGGAATATATGTGTTGTCGAACATGGTATCAAAGTGTATTTGAAGACCCTCTCCCATTGTAGATCAATATCTTGAAGTTGTGTTGCCACATCTCTGGTTTCTTTTGTTTCTATACATTTTTGGGTTGAGAATATTATTCCATTGCATATGAAGTGCTCATTTAAGTTAGGAATACTTTTAATTTCACTTGAAAATTTTTATTTTTTCCCAATATATGGTCATTTCAGTCATATCTAAAGGTATAAAGCCTGAGTGTGCCTTTTTAAAATTTTATTACTGAGATAATATTTTTGTTTCCAGTTTTCTACTCTTTCCATCTACATATGCTCTTTTCCCTATGCTTTGTGGGATCTTGACAAATAAAAAATAGAGCATAAAGTGTTTTCTTGTATGGTATACTCTTTGTCGTGCACTATTTTCAATATTAGTAAATCAGAAACATAGAGAAACCTTACATTTTTTGAGAAACCTGACCAAGATCTAACCCTTATTTCCATTGAGAAGAGAAGTTTGTTTCTATGTGAACACATGAAAACAATTTTTTTTAGCATGCACTTCAAGGTTGTTGTCAAAAACAACCAAAAAAAAAAAAATGTAACCCCCATCCTCCTTAAGATTATAATGTGTTTTGCACTAGCTCACTTGGTTAAAAGTTGCTTTACTTAGTAAGAGGTCTTGCGTTCAAGTCTATTTTTTTTTTACTTTTTGAAAAAGTTCATGCATTCATTGTAAAGTATATTTCACTTAAATTATAGAAGTGTTTCTCGCTTATTTTATAAAAATGGATCACCACGTAAGTAACTTATTTAAAATTAATCTTATAGGAAAAGTTAGATAAGGAGGTTCATCACCACGTGGAACAACTTCTACTTGCCACATGGCTCTTTGGTTACCGTTTATCCCTTTTTTCAAAAGGGCATAACTTTCACATTCGAGGACTGCTTTTAGTGTTTTGTTTTTGAAACAACCTATTTTTTCGAGTGCTTTCCATCTAGACCATCAATTTCAGCCTTTATATCCATATTCTCTACATATTTTAATATGACATCTCCTAATGATCTTTTGCTTACCAATACCAACTACTTATCATGGAAATACCATATGGAGGATGTACTCAGAAGTAAAGGATTGTACCATATTACCTTGGAAAAAGAACAAGAACCCACTAATGATGAACATAAAATCAAATGGGATAATAAGTGTGATGAAGCATGTGGACTAATCAGAATATCCATTTCTCATGATTTAATGTTTCATCTTCAAGGAATTGATGCCCCCCATGAAGCTTGGGAAAAGTTTCAAGGTGTGTTTGGTAAATAAAATATTGTTTGAGCCCATTAGTTAGAAAATTAGTTAATCACTTGAAGTCCCAATGATTGTACTTGCATTGAATATTATTTATCTAAGTTCAAAACACTTAGAATTTTATGTATAGACTACAAACTAGATCTAAAGGAATACCAATGCATATATGTTATTATTGCTAAGCTTGGTAGTTCATATTTTGTCTTTGTATCTACCTTATGCCACCAGAGAAGCTCTAGGGAGTGCTTATAAAGAACCATCTCTTGAGTCTTTTTGTGATGCTCTGATTCAAGGGAAAGATAAGCTTGTGTAACTTGGATTCATTGGAACTATAGGCACCTCCAACAAAGCCTTAGTGGCCCAGTAGAAAGACAAATCCAATAATCTCAAGAATCAACATCTTCACCACAAAAATAATCAAAGAAAGGGTCCCAAACCCTCTCTGCCAGCTTATGATCCTAATGGTGACAAAGGAGCAAACTCCAAAAGTAAGAAGACTAATAGACATTGCAAATTTTGTGGGAAAGATGGTTATGTGGAGTCTAAATTTTTTAAAAAGATGGAATCCTTAGAAGCAGCAATGAAGAAGAACAACATCAATATTGATTCTTCTTCTTCTTCTCATGGACATGCACTTTTTACTTCTAGTTTCTCCTTCAATGATACTTCTACTTCTTCTTTTGATGAGTGGCTTATTGATTCTTGAGCATCTTATCACATGGATAAGGATAAATCCATATTTTCTTCTCTAAATGAATATAACACCAAACAATTATTTGTTGGTGATGATAGATCTCTTAGTGTTGTAGGGTATGGAATAGTTTAGGTAGATAATGGTTATTTCAATGATGTATTATATGTACCAAGTCTTTCCTACAACCTTCTATTAGTGTATCAGATCACCCATTTAGGTGAAGGTAAAATTGTACAATCTTCACCTCACCAAGTTGTAATAAAGGGTTTAAAATATACTAAGCATGTCCTAGCAACTGGAATTGTTGATGATATTACCAGGTTGTACAATTTTGACAAATTTTGGTCATCATCATTTCCATCAATTTTTGTTGCTCATAGTAATGACTTGAGCAAACTTTGGCATGAGTTGTTTGGTAATCTAAACTATCTCTCATTGAAACAACTATGTAATCAACACATGGTGACTTGTATTCCTCTTGTTTCTTTCATAGATGATGTTTTTGTCAAGTGTGGTCTTGACAAACATCATCAGGAAAATTTTGACAAATGTGCCTCTTCGCACACCTTGTCCCCTTTGCATATTTTTCACATTGATTTGTGTGGTCCACTTTCTTCTCCTTTTTTCTCTAGGCACAAGTATTTCTTAACTTCCATTGATGACTTATCCAAACATACTTGGGTTTACTTCTTAAAACTTAAGAGTGAAGTTTTTATCCTATAAGGCCCTTGTAGAAAAACAATCTAGACATCAACTTCAAATTTTAAGAACAAATAATGGAGGAAAATATGTGAACAATAACTTTACAAGTTACTACACTACATAGGGAATTCAAATGCAACATATTGTTCCATATGCACCACAAAAAAATGGTGTTTCCAAGATAAAGAATTGCACATTAAAAGAAATGATTAATTGTATGATCCAATCTAAGGGATTAAGTCTTCATTATTGGGTGGAAGTCATCAATTATGAAAATTACATAGTAAATAACACTCCCACAAAGGCTCTAAAAGATATAATACTGGAAGAAGCATGGAATAGAATTAAGCCAGATGTAAGGCACTTCTATGTATTTGGCAGTGTAGCATGGGCTCACATTCGTGATGAGAAAGGAAAGATTTACAACCTAAAGGTGAGAAGGGTATTTTTTTTGGATATTCTAAAGATGTCAAAGCTCACAAACTTTTTCAACCTCATTCCAAAAAATATATTATTAGAAGATATGTTAAATTTTATGAAAATCTCTTGGTGTGTGAGCCTAATTTGATGTTTGTGCCATCTTCAACACACAAGCCATCTTCAACGTTTGTTCCATATTATGTTCCTATTTTGGTTTCTTCTTCTTCTTCATATGATGACAGTGAACATGAAATTCCACCAGATGAGTCCATTGAACATGAACCTGCACCAGCACCACCACTTCCAAGATGGGTCTGTTCAACATGAGAAGAAACTAGTGATCTTGCTGGTGATCCTTCAAATCAGCGCCAGACACATTCACAGTTCTAGCGAGCCTCTTTTATTTTGGCTCAATTTTCAGACACTCGTGATCTAGAAACATTTGCATAAGCTTAAGGTCATCCAGATTGGGACACAACAATGAATGAAGAGTATCACTATTTAATAGTGAATGACACTTGGGATCTTGTACCTCTTACAAAAGGAAGAAAACTTGTCATATGTAAATCAATGTACAAAAGTAAGTATGCATCGGATGGAAGTGTTGAAAGACACAAGGCTCGATTAGTTTCCAAAGGGTTCTCTATAATTGAAGGCATTGAGTATAATGAAACATTTTCCCGTGTAGCCAAAATTAATTCCATTCACCTTGTTTTATCCTTTATTGCCTCACATAAATGGGAGGTCCATCAAATGGATGTTAAATCTACCTTTTTGCATGGGGATTTGAAAGAAGAAATATACATGGAAAAACCTCCTAGCTATGTTCATAATGACTCCAAACTTGTTTTTCTCCTTAAGAAATCTCTTTATGTCCTTAAGAAAGCTCCTCGAGCTTGGTATGCCAAATTGGATAGATTTCTTATTGACACTAATTTTTCTAGATGTCATTTTGACCCTAATGTCTATACCAAGAAAGTAGAAATCCATCTCATAATACATGTTCTTTATGTTGATGACCTTATCCTCACTAGTAGTGACCCTAAACTTTTAACCCATATGAAATCCAATCTTAAGAAGAAATTTGAAATGAAAAACTTAGGCTATTTTCATTATTTCTTTGGCCTCCAAGTATTGCAAATCAAGGAAGGAATATTTCTTTCCCAGTCTAAGTATTGTTATGACCTTCTTCATTGCTTTCACATGGATGATTCTAAACCAAACCCTTATCCCTTCCAATCTAGAGTCAAACTTGCTTACGCTTGTCCTACTCCCAAAGTTGATGCCACTTTGTACCATTAGTTAGTTGGTAGCCTCTTATATTTGACTCATACCCATCTTGATAATTATTTTGTTTTTGGTCTTGTTGCCCAGTATATGCAAAAAACCCAATGAAAGCCATTGAAAAGAAACTTAAAGGATACTTCAGTATGTCTGGGGTATAGTTCAATTTGGAATACATTACAATTCAACGGAGACTCCTATGTTGGTTGGTTTCATTGATTCAGATTGGGTCGATGACCCTGATGATCGAAAGCTAACTACATGTTATGTTTTGAGCCTTGGTTATAGACCCATCATTTGGTCTTGTAAGAAATAATAGGATATTTGTATTTATTCAGTAGAAGTAGAGCACCAAGCAATGATTAATTCAAGTCATGAATCCTTGTGGCTTCAATATATCCTTTCATATTTTGGATTCCAACAACAACATTCGACCACCCTCTAGTGCGATAATCAGAGTGTCAACAAACTTGCCAAATATTTGGTTCAACATCAACGCAACAAGCACATAGAGCTACACATGCACTTCATTATAAATCTCATTCATGATCGAGCTATTGAAGTTCTTTTTTTCCCTACAAAATATAAAGTTACATACATTTTCACAAAGTCTCTTAGAGAAGTGAAGTTTTCCAAGCTACGATCTATGTTAAGAGTTCAAAAAGTTGTGATTAAGGGGGTATAGGATCTAATTCCTCTTTCCTTCTCCTATTGTGTCTCTTTTGTTATTCCTTCAATCCTATCACAATTTATTCTTAAGGGGGGATGCTAGGATATTTAGACACTTAGGAGTTAGTTAAGGTCAACTTAGTCTAATGTGCCATTAGGTTAAACTGTGTTTCTTAAGTATGAATTTGTAGTCTGACGGTCACAATATGTTCCCGACATAGAGTGATTTGATGTCTCATATTCTCCTCAATTTTAACAGCTACATTGATCTGTGGCTTGACACCCGATTGGTTCATGATCTCTATTTAAAGAGCATGGAGGATCGTTTGTCGATGATCGATTGTGAGAAAATATATTGTAATATTTTTCTTTTTCATTAATAAATTACCTCAAGTGGCCACGTTGGTTGGGGCCGTGGATGTTTCCCCATAAGGGTTTTACCATGTAAAAAAATCAATGTGTTGATCCTTGATCTGGTTGTATGAGTGGTTACTAAAGGTGTTCATTCTCTATTGGAATACCTGTTTTGTTGAACATAATTCAACCTCTGAATAAATGCATGGAATTTTGTCTCCATTGATTTTCATATGATAACAAGTCATAATGGGTCAAGTGGTTACCTTTGGAAAAATGGTGGTACAACACTTCCTTCCATACTTCATCCAAAACATCCCCATTTATGACACAATATGGGTATCATCCTCCATCCATCACACCATCCTTGAAAGAGAAATATAAGGTTCAAGTAGTGGGGTGTCACATCTAGCACCAATAAGAGGTTCTCTAACTATTGAAGGACAACTTGGCCATGTCACAAACCAAGATGAAATAACAAGGTATTTTAAAGTGGTTGATTGGTTATTTTTGACATTGCAACCATGCAAATAGATTCCCCTCAAGAAACAAAAGAAGGAAAACAAATTAGATCCAATGTATTATGGTCCCTATAAGGTGTTGTAGAGGATTGGAACTATAGGCTTAGAGAATGGAGTTACCTCATTCTTAATGTGTACATATGGTCTTCCATGTTTCTTGTTTAAATAAGGTAATCAATGATAAGATCCTAGCTTAGATTATTTTTCCATAGCTTGATGAAGAGAGAAAAGTTATATTAGAACTTGAAATAGTCATTGAAACATAGAGCAAGAAACTAAGCACTGAAGCAATTAATAAGTCATCAATTCGAAGAACCTTCCAAGAGAATATGTGACTTGGGGATATGAGTTATTCATACATAAGTATCCATAGTTGAATGGTGTTGAGAAAAGCACTTGTTTGAAGGGTAGAGGCATATTAATCCTCCAACTATAATGCTCATTCATTATCATAATGTAATAATTATAGTTATGTAAGATTGATATTTCTTTATATCCCTCTTTGTCTCCTATATAT
>WSFP011496011.1:0-14326 GCA_009831015.1 Picea engelmannii
TTTCCATATGGATGAAAGGATTATTATAAGTTTTGTTTCTACAATTAAATATGGCATTAATTGGTTTAAATATGATCTTGCAAAGGGATGATATTGGGGCTCTTTTAAAGAAAAGGACTATGTACAAGCTCTAATGCTATGTATGATTGTGACAACAAAATGGTGAACAAAGCTTTGCTACTAGACTTATGCATCTTATTGGATATTATATGTTGAATGCACATGGGTTAATTTTATAGAACATTGTTATTTTGGAGATTTTGACATTACAAAGGTGGCACACTATGAAATTGGGATATGTCAATGGTTATGTGGTTGATTTATTGCTTAGTGTTATGCAGAATTGGTTGGCTCATACATGGAATTGAATGAGTTTGGAGGGATAAGCGACATGCATTTACTGCATGTCACTAAAACAACCCTTGAGGCTAATCACCCTAGTCATACTTGCATTTTGTTTTTTGGCTCTGGTGGTTGTTGATGCTCTGTGATTTTTGGTTGTAAAAGAGGCATAGAGTTTAATCTCTTCCTCACACAAGATTTTCTAGGTATGGTTCCTTACTCTTCCATCCATGATGGTTTTTATTTCCTTTGAATCAATTTTCAGAAAAGGATTTCTTGTGTTCTGTGTTTTTCTTAAGCTATTATTGAATATTTGAATTGTTTAATTGGTGTTGTGCTTGTGGGTTCTTCTGGTGATTATTTTGGACTGTTTTTTTTTGTTTTTTTTTTTAAGGAATGGTTGTGCTCTCCTTGTTGTGGGTAATATTTGTGTAACTTTATTGATAAAATGATAGTGAAGCATGTTCATTTGGCTTGGGTTTTGGGTCTAGTTCTCTGTGGAAATTTATTATTATGTTTGAAAAGCTATGATATTTGTGCATGGGTGTTACAACCTGTCTATGTGTTTAATATTTTACACTCCATTTTCATTTCTATGGTTGATATTTTTTGATAATCTAGGTTGCAATGTGAAATGTTGAAAGTTGAAAGTTTTTTCCTTGTCTTGGAAAGATCCTGAGATATTAGCTACATAGCATTGCCCTCATTCACACTGTTATCTAGAAAGCATTGCACAGTTGGGTTTAACATCACCCATAAAGTTTAATGGAAGTATTATGCGTGTTTTGGTTGGGCACGGGTTGTGCTTGGACACTCATTTTACTATTTTGTTTAAGGGTTCGCTTCTTTTTGTTCTTTGTTGGAGGTGGTTGACAGTCATATTTTTTGTAACCCCCACATTCGATAGTATTGTTACATGTTATATGTATGTGGTAAACTTTGAAGGGCACAAGTTGTCTTCTTTTCTGAGGACTTATTCCTTTGATTAAGCATTTTTTTTTTCTCTCCATTTTTTGTGTTTAAACCCTAAGTGCAATCTTGATATCATTTCAAATTGAGTCAGGGGTAAATAAGCAATGTGTGTGCTTGGTCGATTGGGCATGATTTGACTCTGGTTCTCGTTGGGGAATTTTAAAAAGAAGTATGTACATGTGAAATTATGTGAATTTTGGGCTTATGAGTTGCATGTTATTTTTTGAATGTTATTTGCATCAATTCTTATGTTGCTTATATTTGAAGGAGACCTATGTGTGAAAGGATTGGGGTTTGATTAAGAGTTTTTTCCCAGTTGATTATGTCGAACAATGTTTGAATAATGGACAAATGGTAGTTAATATTGTGCATATTCTTGTTGATGTTAAATAATAAATATTGGGTATGAATGGTTGGAATCACTGTCCATATTTCTATTTGGTTTTAAAAAGAAAAATATATTTAGCATTAGAGTTATAGAGCTCAAAGGATTATTATGTTCAACATATCGATTGCAATATTGTTTGGTAGGACTACTATATAAATATTATATAAATGAAAAGGATATTGTAATTGAGTATTTCTGGGCATATGAATTGTTTTTTGGAAGCCATCAAGCAATATGTAAATGAATTAACAGTTTAGATGGTGGTTTTGAAAAGTGATATTGATTGAATTGTGGAGGTCTGAGCAGAGTCATGTTTGATTGTTTGATTTGATTTATTTTTATATGAACAGTATCCATATTATGTCCCTGTCATGCTACCACTTTTCGCTCATTATATCCCCCCCATAATCCCAATATCATTATGACATCCATGTTCTTTAAAATAAATTAAAAAGGTCTGTGAAGAACGACAAAAGAAATAACACAACAATGTTTGGAAACTGATATTTTTGGTTTTTTCTTCCACAGTTAAATTATTTAATTAACTGTTGAGCAATATTCGTGTAATTATCCCCTCTCATTACACCACATTTCTCTCATTACACTCCCTCCATATGTCACATGAACCCTGTCACCCCCTACTCACTTGGCAATCATTCTTAAATGGTTTGTTATGGATGGATTTGTATGTATCTTGTGTCAATTTCTAAGCCAATTATTGATTCATGCAAGTAGAATGTCATGTATGGTTTATTAATGGCTTAGTTAATGAAGAACTATTGCTACAGGATGAGTTTCTTCAGTAGGGGCATCCAAGGAAGAAATAATAAAGGAAGAGGAAACTGGAATAGAGGGCCTAGAAGGCCTAGATTCTCCATTCATTTTGATGTTGATCCCCAGGAATTGAACCAGTTGTTTCAAGCTAGGTTCTTTAAGTGGATTAGGAAACGAATAGTACAACCTCGACAAGAGAGACCTCCCTTCTAGCCTCAGAACATCCCTAATATTCTTGTGCCTCCTCATGTATCCATGCAACCAGAAGTCTCGTCAACTGATGGATGGCAAGAGATTTCCAATMTGGTTGTCTCTCACCATCTTGGTTGGCCCAATTCATCATTACCTCCTCCACCACCTGTAAATCCTAATGTTCAGATTTCCCTTATGCATTCACCTGTTCAATCCTCACATGCTAGTAAAATGCTTAAAACTGATGTCCCCTGTGTGCAATATAAAATCAAAGTTGTTTCCTCCCCTTCCTCTCCTTCAAATGACTCTTCAAAATCTGTGTCCTCCTGCATGCATGTGAAGGATGATTGTTCTCATGTAATTAGTGAAATACAACCTCAAGGTTCAAATCAACCTCGAGCTACTTCTGGAAAATTAAAAGGGGACAACAATGATAAAAGAAATATTGTCTCTCAGAGTGGAAAGTATGGATTTTAATTTATGTGTTTTTATGATTGAGTTGATGAAGACAATGGTCTACAGAAAGTTTGGACAACAAGCTCTTTTTTGGATAATATGGATTGTGGATATTTATATATTTTTGGATATGATTTAAATTATTTCTAATATTTAAAGATTTGATTTTGAAGGTATCTAAGGGAGTTACAAGGGTGGCATGTGTTGAATGATTATCCATTGTGTTTTATTTTATAATTTGAAAAGAATAAAAGAAGGGAGTCACAAGGGGTCTCACCTACCTAGTTATTATTAAATAAAGACACTTAACTATTATTATTATCATTATTTCTCCTAAACTAAATTAGTTAAGTCAAACTAACTTAACTAAAGAAAGGAGTTTAACTACTTCAACTTATTTGGAAGGCATAAAATCTAAATGAGAAGAAGAAACAAGTGGAGCATAGAAGGAGAAATAAATACTAAGGTTTTTTCTTTTGATTTCATGAGATAGTTTCCGTTTTCATTCATTATTGAGTTCATTCAAAGCCTAATTCTCTTTTTTGACAACAAGGTCCTATTGTAGACAGCAAGGTTCCAAACTGAACCAAATCATTCACATTCTTGTTTTAGAGGTGTTGATCCATCCTTGATAGTCAATGTATACTTGTATGTTTATGGATTAACTTTCATAGCTGATAAAGGATATTTTGCAGAGTCAAATTGACAACAGTCTGTGGCAAGTTGATACAGATTATAAATTTCCTTTTTTGCTTCTTTTCAGAGTCCTTTTGTATGTTGTTCATCAGGGATCTCTAAATTATAGTTTGGTCCATGCCCTCACAGGGGTTTTGTAAAGATAAAAACACTTTTTGATATCTCAGAATGAAAAAAATAAGATTGTTATTCTATCTCATTTGTGTGTATTGTGACTTGGTTACTTTTTCTTTTGATCTCCATATTTACTTTTTGTAGTCTGTATATTTTTCGGAAACTTATATAAAAAATTTATGTTATTTTGAAACATTCTTTTCATTAATAAATCAGCATAAACCCTTGTAATTAATACTTGTGGATTGGGAAAATATTTTTGAGGCTATAAAACACAGGGTGACATACTCAACTATCTTTTCCTCGCCATGCAAGATTCGAAAATGATTGAGTAAGATAATTCATATATTTTCCTCAACAAGTTTTTATACCACTGGTTCGTTATAGTCAATGTGTGAGACTTTTACGGACTTGAATGATCTCATAAGGGAGGAACCTGTGCATAATATCTTCATGAATATAGTTCCTAAATATACCAATGAAGGAACCCCTTCGCAAGGGGATTCTTGTGCATTTCCTTTCTTTGGAAACGTTGGTGTCCCTTTGATGGCCACTTTGAGCATTCCTGGGTTGAATGTGGGACTACCGGTTTGGTTGGGTAGCATTCCAAATTTCCCTAATTATCTTGACACTTCTCAGTTAATCAACTTATGTCATGGGAATCATGTTGATGTTCCTTCGTCAACAAAGTCTTATCCACCTCCTTTTTCCTTCTCTAGTGAAATTCTAGCTACTAGTAACTAGAAGTCTAAACGAAATAGAAAGAGGAAGAATAGGAATAAGAAATCACCAACCTATATGAGTCACGTTGGATATAGGTAAAAAACCTTTGCAATTCATGTTGAATACCGTCACACAGCCTCTGCAAGTCATTCTAGGAGAAAGCACTCGGTCGATGTGAGTTATGTTGGGAGCACAAATCTAGTCACTACTAGTCATACTGGAAATAGGTTTGTAGCCTTTTTGAGTCATGTTATCGAGCAATCACCAACCTCTGTAAGTCAAGTTGGATAGGTGCAACCAACCACTGCATGTCATGGTGGGGGCATGTGTCTCGCCAATGCGAGTCATATGAGTAATATGTTAACAACCTTTTCTAGTCATGTTGAGGGCAAGCAACCAACCACTACTAGTCATGCTGGGGGAATTGATTATGTTGAAAAACCTATAAGGATAGGATGTAAGCCTAAGTTCCCTTGTAATATTTGCAAGGGAGATCACCTTACTCATCTATGCCATGGAATTCCATAGGTATGAATATTGTGGTCCATGTCTGCAAGCTCTTCTGATTCTGAGTCTTCTTTTGTTTCCCAACAATTTATTCATCCTTTGGTGGATGAAGCGATCTAAACGAGGAAATATTTGACTGATCCCACTCCTATTTTTGGGGGTGATGCACCTTCAAAACATGTTGTCTCATAGTCCATTAAGCTAGTGGTTGAAAAAGTGGTCATGATGATGCAATCTTCGACCAATCCAACTCCTCTTTTGGAGGTCAATGCACCTTCATACCCTATTGTCTCACAATCTATTCAACTAGTGGTAGAGAAAGTGGTCATGCCAATGCAATCTTTGGCCAAAACCACTCATCCTTTAGGGGCCAATACACCTTCATACCATGTTGTCTTGCAGTCTATTTATCCAATGGTTGAGAAATTAGTCGCATCGATGCAATGTTCAACTGATCCCACTCTTCTGATGAGGAGTGATGTGTCTATTGACTATGTTTTTATCATTTCCAGTTTAGTACCTTCAAGACAAGGGGGAATTATGCTCACTTTGAGCACAACCCCTCCAAGTCCTTCGATGGTTTCCTTTTATTGGAATGACCTTGTTGAGCCTCCCCTTCCTTATTTTTTACCCTTTCAAATAAGGGTTGAAGTTAATTCAAAAAACATTTAGCGATGCATTATGGATGAAGGAGTCTCCACAATTTTTTTATCCTCCTCGGCTTGGAAATATTTGGGTTCTCCCAAGCTTGTGTCAACTTTGCACGAGCCATTCAATTTTGACAGATGTCCTAGTGAATATTTGGTGATTCTTCCTCAGTTTCATATCTCATTAGGTGGGAAGATTGTCCTTGTCAATGTTTAAGTGGTGCAAGGATCATTAGATTTGAATATGCTTCTCGGACGTAATTATGTATGTGATATGAATGATGTGGTTTCTACGCTCTTTTGGGTGATTCATTTTCCTCACAATGAAATCATTGTCACTATCGACCAACTAGCATCTAACAATCACCATCCTAATTTGGTGTTAGTTCAAGTTGCCCCTTTGTATTTTTCTAGTGTTTGTGTAGACTCTACCCCACCACGGATAAATTATGTGGTATCTTGTCCTCAATGTTCAATTTCTTCTAAGAAAGAACCTATGAAATATTTTTTTCCTTCTCGAGACATGGTCTCAGTAATTGATCAATTTTTTTTATCCAATGGGGGCATGGGAGCCCTTTCTTCCCCCTATTGGTCTAAGTGATCTTGAGTTTCCTTTTGATTCTGATCTCATTGTTTGTATATCCTAAATCCCTTGTGCTTGTGATTCTTCGTTGATAGATTGTGCCAGTCCTGGTCAGAGCCTCCATCTTCATATGGAATATGGTCAGTTTGATTCACCCTTTGGGACTGTCGACCCTCCTCGTTTGTTTGATTTCTTGGATATTGAATTTCCTTCGGATGAGGTTATCCGTGAATCCATGAGTATGGATTTTATACCGTGGGAAGAATTACATCTTTGTTTGTGTTTTCTTCCCTTTTGGGAGACTTTCTAGGTTGACTAGCAAATAGGCTCTTGGTTAGAGCCTAACAACAGGCTCTACCTGAACCAGTACCATGCATGAGCTGTAAGGTTGTGTGGTTCCATGTACCATATTGTACAGTGTAGGTTTTTTGTTTTCAAGTTTTGGATTTAGTAGCACCTCTTATTTTCTGAAGTTTCTATCTGTATTGGATATATTAACCTTTTGATGAGTGTTATTGGCCTTATATGCAGGATCTTGGAAACATTTTTCTTTAACATTTTTTTCATCGTATCGATCCATTGTAACAGGCATTGACCTTGAAACTGAAATATAGATTAGGTTTTTCCCTACTTTCTTTTTTGGATTATCCATTTCCTATTTCATTTGTCCTTAGGATTGTCTCCAATGAATTGCGACACTAACCGTCCTTGATGATAAGTGTGTCGTACTTTATGTGGTATAGCCTTCCTTCCATGGGAATCCTAGTTAGATCCTTGTTTTCTATTTGGTGCCCATGTTGAAGTACTTAATATGCATGGGAGTCATTTTAGTCCCATGACTTTATGTTGAAGCCTCATCCTTCTTCTTCATCATTTTTCTGGCCTATACCCTTGGGACTCCCTTAGAGCATAGTTTGTCTTATTTCAAGCTCAATTGAACCATGAAAGTGAAATTTGGTGAGAGAGTATTTATCCTGGTCGGCCTCGCTTAGATTACATATGAAAAGGAGCCCCCATGGAGTCTCCTTTAAGCTCTTTTCAGACTCCCTAAAATTGAAAATATTGTTGAGTGATCTCGTTGCCTTTCACGCTCGTTAAAGTGAAATTTGAAGGAACATTTGTCTGGTGATAGTTTACCCCTTTTTTCACTCCAGATGGCTAATTTTACAAAAAAGGCATGCCCTAGGAGCTACGGTTCACTAGGAGAGTATTCTCAGGTGTTAGTTTAACCGTTTTTCGAGCATGAGGGACTAAATTTGCGAAAAAGGGCCATTCTCCCTAGTTTTGGTTTATCACTTTTTCTGGCCTTGGAGATTATTTATAAAAAAGGAAACCCCTGGAGTCTTCTTTAAGCCTTTTTAAGACTCCCTAAACAGGAAAAGATCGTTGAGTGACCTTGTTTCTTTCACACTCCTTAATTGTTCCATAAAGCACATCTATTTGGCATAAGTTTACCCCTATTCCGACCATTAGATTAACCAGGAAAAATGTATGCCTCAGGAGACATGTATCACTAGGAGAGTATTCCCAAGTATTATTTTATTCTTTTTTGGTCTTGGGGAACTAGATTTACAAAAAATACCACTTTGGAGTCTTCTTTTACTGGTTTTTTAGACTCTCTAAACGTGCAAAACCATCGAGCTTACATACTCTAGGATCATAAAACTTTACATTGAAGGAGTCTCATTGTGTCAATCCGTAATCGCATTGCATGTATCACTCTTGCATCTTTGGCCTAGTGCTAGCTCCATTATGTTGTTGTTGAACTTTTAGAGCATTCCTTAGTTGTAGGCCTTACAACATTTTTTCCTTTGTGATCTAAAACCTTGACCCATGGAGGAATTTTTCGGAGTGTCCCGATCCTACACATGTCTCTTTGCACTGAGAATCAATATGTTCCATGCACTTGGAACTAGTTTTATTTCCCACGACGCTCATTCCTCCTTTGTACTATAGAGTTCTTTTATTCTTTTTCAATTTTGTTAAATATATGAAAAAGAAAATAAAATAAAATATTCTGAAAAAGAGGGGATGGGACACATTATCTTTTACTAGCAACAATATAGTCACCCTTGGACCAAGCACATCCTTTAGTTTGTTCTGCAAGCATTGGGATTTAGTATGACCTTAGGAAGTTGTTCCCATTACATAGAGTTGTGTCCTCTTCCATTTGGTTACTCTTCCAAACATATGGAGAGTTTGTGGTGCCTCATGTGCCACAAACTTATGTCAATAACATGCTTCCTCCATATTTTCATATGTCATGCTCTTGCTAAGGGAAAGTATTACAACCTGAGTGATCCATTTTGTTATAAGTCTCTTGAACTTTATGAGTCAACCATCCCGAGAGTCATGTCAAGTCCACATTCAGAATCAATGAAGTTATGTTCTTGATGTTCAAGATCCTCCAGTATTTTTGCGACAACTTATCGAAGACCTCAGGGTAGTGAGTCTTACACTCCTATTATACTCCTACTTGAGTTTTGRAGATCTTGAATATATTGATGGATTCATGAAGCTATCATCTCTAGCTATAGGCATTGATTCCTCTTGAATATTCATATGACATTATATTTGTATATCTCCTGATGATTTTGAGATGTAGATCCATTGTGTATTATTCACGGCTATGATTTTTATTAGCATACATATTGTTCATGTAGCCATGATTACTATATATGACAAGGATATACAGTGTACTTGATTGGAATCCATGCTTAGTTTGTCACGATCATGGGTATGCTCGCCTCAATGATTATTATTATTATTATTTTGTAGATGACACGCTCTTGAATAATCGTTTGGGCTCACTTGACTCAGTGCCTTCCAACTTTATCAAATATTTTGTAATGTATTTTGGCCATCAGTTGCTCTTATGACCTCACACATTGGGGGAATCTGTTATAGTAAAAAATGTGTAAGGTACCAGGTCTATTGTATTAGCAGAAAATAGAAATAATGAAGATAACAACATCGATATAGAAACATAATACGAAAATACTGCAGATATAACAATGGAACAACAAACTATATGGAACCACAACACCAGAATTATACCTTTATTGATAGGAAACAATGTTCACTTGCCTCTTTGAGGGGGAAACCTCCAGCATAACAGAGCTCTATTACAGTAATTCTTCAATACAAAACTTCTCATACCCTCTACTCCTATTTATACTAAATCTATCTATCCAAAAGAACAATCTAGAGGAAGATCCTTCTAGAAGTAGAAGCTTCTATTAGGTCTTCTTACATTTGAATTATTCTTCCTTATTGCTATGAATTATTAATATTGACCTTTATTAATGGAAATATATTATTCTACCCACTTGAGGGATTAGGGAGGATAGGTCCCTAAGATTCCCTCCCCCTTAAAATCATTCTTGTCCTCAAGTATGGAGATGAGGAAATTGTTGTAGAATGGTAGTTGGCTCCCAGGTGGCATCTGTTGGAGTTGTATCTTTCTAATGGACTAACACTTCCTTGATGGTGCACTGACAAAGATGACGCTCATGTTGGTCCAAAATTTTTTGTGGCTGCAACCAGATGGATCCTTCTCCATCCAACTCGGGAAGGTTGGCTTGAGTTTGGAACTTAGTTCCAATCACCTTATTTAAACAGGAGACATGAAAACCATAATGGAGCTTAGAAGAACTGGGAAAAGATAATTGATAGGCCACCTATCCCACATGCTTGAGAATTGTAAGGACCATAACATTTGGGCACCAGTTTCTGAAAATGTTCAACCTTGAGTGAAGTTTTCTTATAAGGTTGCAGTCGAAGAAATACTTGGTCTCCTTCAACAAATTGACATTCTAAGCGACCTTGATATACTTGTTGCTTCATGTGATTCTGATCCATGACCAAATTGTTTTTTAGGGTACATAGAATAACCTCTCAAACTGTAAGTGTTTGGTCAACCACCTATACCTTCGAGACACCTGGCATGTAGGAGATAATGAACGGTGTCTTTTGTCCACATACTGATTCAAAATGATTCATGTGATTAGTTTTATGGTAAGAAGTGTTGTATCACCATTCAACTAATCGTAACCATTGATCCCATTGATTTTTCCTTTCAAAGGAAAAACACCTCAAATATGTCTCCAAACACTTGTTGACAACTTTAGTTTGACCATAAGTCTGGGGATGATAGGTGATGTTGAGATGAAATTGGGTTCCCTGTAGCCTGAACAGTTCTTGCCAAAAATTGTTGGTGAAAGTTGGATCTCAATCAAAAACAATAGAATGAGGCATGCCATGAAGCTTGAAGACACAATCCATCAAACTTTGATCTAGAGTGGATGTGGTAAATGGGTGTTGAAGAGCACATAAATGAGCATACTTGGAAAGACGATCAACGAACAACATGATGACTGACTTATTTCCTGATTTAGATAATCCCACAATAAAATCCATAGAGATGTCCCTCCAAATAGCAAGTGGAATCAGAAGCGGTTGTAGTGTGCCAGGATCTTTGATTGTTTCACCCTTTTTGCATTGAAAAGCATCACATTCTACCATAAAAGTGTGAATGTTCAGATTCATACCATCCCATAAAAAAGAACGTTTGACCCGGTCATAGGTTTTGGTAAACCCTGAGTGCCCAGTTCTGGGTGTAGCATGAAGCTTAGAAAGCACCATGAATTTAATTTTTGATTGTTTACTTAAATACAAATGGCCTTTGTAGTGAAGATTATCATTGTGCCAAGAGTACCCTAGTGAAACTAGAGAGTTAGCTTGCAATTGTTGGATCAGATGCAAAATTTTAGGATCTTGGATCCATTCCTGGTGAACAGCTTAGAGCCCATATGGTACAATGGAGAGGGAGAAAATGGACCCTTCATCTTCATATTTTCATGAAAGAGAGTCAACAACTACATTTTATTTTCCTTTCTTGTAAATGATATCATAATCGTATCAAAAGAGCTTGGTCACCTATTTTTGTTGCTCCAGGGAGGAAGGTCGTTGCTCCAGAAAATATTTGAGGCTTTGATGATCTGTCTTAATTTGGAAGAGTTTCCCCAAGATATAAATGTTCTAGAGATCCATGGCATGCATAATAGCCAACATCTCATTTTCATAGATTGATTGCCCCAAATAGTGTTCTAAAAATTGTTCATTGGTAAAGGCCAAAGGTCTTCCCTCTTGCATAAGGATTGCTCCAATTCCTCTCCCGGAGGCATCGCATTCCAAGATAGAGGTCTTTGTGAAATCAGGAAGGGCCAAGACCATAGTAGTGCACATAGTCGCCTTCAAGGCTTGAAAGGCCTAATCAGCTACAAGAGTCCAAGTGAAAGAATTATTTTTAAGGAGAGTAGTGAGAGTTGTCACAATCTTTCCATAATTCTGAACAAACTTGTGATAATAGCATGTTAAATCCAGAAAAACACACAAGATTTTGATAGTCTTGGGGCAACGCCAATTCTGCATTGCTTCAATCTTCTTAGGATCTACCCAGACACGAGGGTTTCCAACAATATGACCCAAGTACTCAACATCTGAGGTGCCAAAGGCACATTTAGAGTGTTTGAGGAAATTTTGGTGTTAAGAGAGTATATGGAGAACTTGATCCATGTGGGAAAGGTGGAATTGCCAAGTTTTACTATATATGAGAATATTATCAAATAAAAATAAGATAAAATGATGTAGAAAAGGAAAAAAGACATGATTCATGAGGCTTTGGAAGGTGGAGGGGGCATTACACAGGCCAAAGGGCATGACCAAGAACTCATAGTGACCCTCATGAGTTCAAAAGGAAGTCTTGGGGATGTCAACTTCTTGCATACGTATCTGGTAGTAACCAAAATGCAGATCAATTTTAGTGATGTACTGAGCACCACTCAACTCATCCAAGATATCATAAATGATAGGAATGGGAAACTTTTCCTTGATGGTGAGTTTATTGAGGGCATGAAAGTTAGGACACATGCGTCAACTACCTTATTTCTTGAGTACCATGACCAAAAGAGAATAATAAGTGTTGTTACTAAGGAGGATAACACCTGCTTGGAACAATTCCTACATTATTTTCTCAATTTCATTCTTCTGGGAAAAGGGATGATGATAAGAGTGAACATTGGAAGACTACTAGGAACAAGGGGGATGGAATGATCACGAACACCATGAGAAGATGAAAGTCCCCAAGGAGTGGAAAAAATAACCTGATGATTGGATAGGATAGCTTGGAGGTCAGGATGCACAAAGGATGTTTCAATCTCTTGAATGTAATGAAGTTGAGAAATAATACCGGAGTGGTCTTTCTTGAGGATATTTTCCATGCGATGGGAACTGATGATCTCAAGAGAACCAGTTGTGAGACCTTGGAATTGATATCTTTGTCCCTCCTATTGGAATTTCATGATTAATTACTTAAAATCCATAAGAATGGGACCCAAAGTGTGAAACCATTCAACACCTAGCACAATGTCACAACCACCCATGTCAATGGAAAACATATGATATTTCAAGTGGTAATTTCCAATTTGAAGATGTACATTTTCACAATGCCGACCACATTTCATGGACCCACCATTGACTATCATGATTTGAAAATTTTTGAGAGCACTAATATAGTAACTGGTTTCCTAGTCAATGCGGCGATGAATAAAATTGTGGGTGCTACCACTGTCAACAAGGATGATGACCTTCCTATGCTTAATATAGCCAATGATCTTGAGGGTTAGTGGAGTAGAGAAGCCAGTGAGGGAATTCAAGGAGATGAGTGGGTCAAATTTAGGTGGGTCAGTGGGATCCTGGGTATAATCAGGAAGGGAAGGCTCTTCAATAAGGGGAACTGTCACATATTCTTCATGAACATCTTCGAAAATGGCCATAAAAAGTTTTTGTTCCTTACACGTGTGCCCTGGAAAATATTTTTCATCACAATTATAGAAAATACCCTTCAGTTCACGTTCATCCATTTCATCCCTAGTTAATTTATGGATCTTGAGGGGAGTGATAGGGGGGTTAGGATTAGTGCGTCAAGGGCGATGAACAAAATAAGGTTTTTTGTTCTGGGAAAAAACAACTTGTTGGGATTCTTTGGCACATTTAGTATCTTCCAACCAGTCTAAGGGAAAGCCGTGAGAACTTGGGATCATATTTCATCCTTTATGCCATTGATAAACCATTTGCAGAAGAACGCATCTACCATGCCCTCAGTTCGAAAGGTCGAATGTTCAAAAGTAGTTATAAAGCATTTGACTATGTCTAATTGTTTCAACTTGGTCAAATGACCAAGATAGTGGGTATCAGTGTCAAAGAGGTCATAGAGATTTACAACAAACTGAGTCCATGCAATATGCCCCTGACGTGAATTTTTACACCATTTCCACCATTACCATCATTCAATATGTAGATAGAGGACAACATAGCAAAGTTTGGCCAACTCATCAGTAATACCATGCAGAGAAAAATAATGCTCCATTTGAGTGACCCAACCCATGCGATCAAAGCCATCAAAATTATTGACTTCAATGTGGGGAAGACAAGGGTCATTATTAAAGAATTTGGATTGAATATGTAGAGAATGAGAGGAATCAACAACATCTAGTTGGTCTGAGGAGGAAGGATGTGTAGTGTGGTTCAACACCTTGTTGACAACAGACTCAAGGGTGTTAAATTGTTTCATGAATTTGGCCTCCATGGTGTTAAATTTGTGTTGGACTTGGGTCTGAAATTGTTTCACATGGGAATTGATAGAGCCAATCTCATATGTCACTTGTTGGATGGATTCCTTGGCTTGATTGATGGAATCTTATAGGTCTTGGTTGCGAGTGTTGGCCATTTGGAGAGATGGAGTGTGGGTAAGGGAAAATGGGTGGGTGGGACCACAAAAACTACTTATAAGTGATAGGTACCACACCGATCAGGGAAAGAAGGGAAATATAATCGGATAGGTGAAAAAATAGGAAAGATGGGAAGGGGTCG
>WSFP011496012.1:0-14326 GCA_009831015.1 Picea engelmannii
AATGAAATCCTATATATTTAAATTCATAAACCAAATCTTGTTGTAGGAAGGGTATCATTCTAGATAATATATAGGAGGAGGCGTCTTAAAGGTGATTCAAAATTAGACATGATTTTTGGATATTTACTTCCATTCTAGTGGCTTGACAAAAAAATGTCCAGTATACTCTTAAGAGAAAGAAAATTGTGATACGTGCCTTGGATGAAGCACGGAAAATCATCCACAAAGAGAAGATGAGTCGAATTTTATGTATCTGATAACTTTAATCCTATCAGGTTTCGATTTTTTTTGCTTCGGCGACAAGTCTACTCAGAGCCTCAATGATGATAAGGAAGAGGAAGGGGTATGGGGGACACCCTTGGCGTAGTCCTCATGATGCCCTAAAGAAACTGGAGGGGGAACCATTAGTCAAAACAACAAAAGAAGTCGAGGAGATACAACCCATAATCCAATTCACAATGGAGAGTCGCATACCCATTTTTAGAAGTGCTAGTCTTATGAAGGTCCAATTTACCCTGTCGCGGGCCTTGGAAAGGTCGAACTTCAGGATTGTTGTTGACTGCTTTAGAGTTTTAATAGAGTGGATGGCCTCCTATGCTAGTGAGACTGCGTCATGAATTTTCCTTCCCTGAAGGAAACCAAATTGTTCCTCTGTGATAAGTTCACTCAGAATGGGCTTGAGCCGTATTGCAATAATCTTGGCTACCATCTTGTAGATCACATTATAGCATACAATTGGCCTAAAATAATTGAAGGAGAGTCCATTATGTTTTACAGAATTAACACAAGAAAAGTATATTTGAGCACCCCTAGAACCTTCCCAGAGGATTGAGATTCCCTTGCTACCTTTAACAAATCACCTTTCATCATCTCGTAAAATCCCAAGAAAAATTCAACAATTAGACTATATGGGCCCGATATTTTTCCTCTTTGCATAGAGGAAAGGGCACCTAGAACTTCCTCTTTGAGGGATTTATTCATGTCTTCCTCGAAGACTAGTGGGAAAACGAATAGGACTTCCAAAATCTCCTTAATAGGACATCCTTCCTCTTCCTTGTAGAGGTTTTGAAAGAAATGAACCCCTTCTTTTTCTATATCTCTAAGGGAATGTATCGATTCTCTGGAGTTCGTTTGAATTTCCCAGATGGTATTTATATTTTTCTTATGGTTGGTGTATTGATGAAAAAACTTGGTATTCCCTTCGCCTTCTTTCAGCCATATTGCATGACTATTTTGTCTCCAAATGGTTTTTGTAACACACCAGACCTCCTAACTCTCTTAGGCTAGTGGGATGTCTATTTTTCCTTTTTCCTCGAGGTAAGTATCCAGGTTTACTCTCCTTCATTTTGGTCCACCACTATTGAAGTGAGGACTTATCTTATCACAATATTTACTGTATTGAATTATACTTCCTCGATCCCCAAAACTACTAATGGAAATACTATGTGGAGTTCATTGTAATGATAAGGGATATGTATTCCCTCAATCGTACGGTTAGAATCATTTCCCAACCCTAGATCAACAACCTATAGAAAATCGGACTCGTTCCTATAGGAATAGCAGGTTGTGGACCTAAACTCCCATTGTTACGGCTTCAGTCTGATGGATCACCCTTATGAATCCAATGGTCCTTGGACTCGGACATCAATGACTCAAATCTCATTGGTTCTTGAAATTTTATGACAATTATCAGTCATCTCTCTATTTATTCATTAGGTGATCAAGTGGGACCCGTGATGATCCTACAACTAAGGTTTACATATTCCCCTTCACCAATCAATGGTCCTCCTTCACTCTTGGAGTTCCTCACCATCGGAGTGCATCCTACCCATTGCCATGAACCACCCTGACTGGTTCACTCTGATCACGTACGCTCTGACAGATCAAACGATCCTCATTCATCTCATATGATGGTCTAAGCTCATTTGAGGGTTACAAATGCATGGTAATTGCGATTCCTAGGCCTTCTTTCTCTATCTAAACCATACTAGATCCAACGGTTGAGATATTACAGGACACCTCCTGATAGATCAACTGTCCTCGGACTCCCATGTCGTAGGAATTTTCTCTCGATCCCTCTTCCCAGACTTCTGACCACCCTCCTTTCGACAAGTCTATGATTGGCATCAATGAACCATAACTCACCGTTACCACTCTTCGATAGATCAATGACTGACATTGACTTGGAGTCCTCTCCATCGAAGTCCCAGTACAACCTTTCACCTAACCACTCTGACTACTACATCCTCCAACCGATGGTCAAGATCTATCCGTGGTGTCAAATTCAACGACTATGAGTCCCTCTGACTTCAAACACAAGTTTTCCTCTAATTTACAATCTGATTAGGACTTGGCCATTTTAGGGTTTCTTCTAAATCATATCTAAGGTTCTACTAGACCTTCTTGGCTCTCATCCTTGCTCAGAAACTGACTAAGGGAAATTTTCCTTAGACTCTTGGATGAAGATTTGCATATCTTGAAAACTTTCCATTCAAGCAAGGAAGTTTCATAGGGCTTAAGGCTCTCTAACTACTCAGAAACTCTCCTCAGCTTCAAGACACTCCTGTCAATTCTAGGTGAAGATTTTATTCATATCTTACAATATTTCCACTCAAATACTTGCAATTCCACAAGGTCCCACCCAATATTGTCATTACATATCCAGTGAAGGTTTATGTCTTGCAATCCTTCCATTTCAAGGACTTACATATCTCACGGGGATGCACCCTACCCTTGCACAACTTACTTAGTTATATAGGACTATCATGTTAACAATGAAAGAAAACATAAATGCTCCACTTTACTCGGGAATTTAACCATTCCTTTCATATATTCACACTTAACATATAAACCATAAAGCAACATGTTACATCATTGAGCATACATCGAACATCTCAGGTTAAGAACTTATGTATTTGGTGAAATTCCAAACCAACCAACTGACTGAGAGAGGAAGCTTTTCCTCCCAACCTTAGGCTATGTTGCAGAGTGCCTTCCTATAGCATGCCAACCTCATGCCAAGCCATGATATCACAAGGGAATTGTTTCAGCTAATGACCAAATCAAATGGTCTAGGAAGGTTACTCTATGTTCGCCCGCAATGAGAAGACCTAGGGTTCAACATTAATTCACCAAAAAAACACTAAGATATTGGCCCTTTCAGCATCACCCACAAGTAGGTGAAGTATCACCTAAGGTATCTATGGGGACTGCAGGAACCAGGTTTTCGCAGTCATGAAGGGATGTGAGGTAGTTCTCATAACCATTATACTTAGCATTAGTTCATTATACATTATATCATGTGTGAAGAAACGTAATAACATGTAAAACATTCATAGCAACCAAACATTCATTATATGTACACAATAAATAGAACAATCACATCATAACACAAAGACACCATATTTAATGTGGTTCACCCAATATGGGCTATGTCCACAACGGTCAGCTTCTTATTATATTATGCAGGGTGCTTATTACAAAATATGTGCACAACGCTCATACATTATGCCCTATCCATTCTCCTATCTGTCTATCTCTCTTTACCTCCCTTCACTCTTACATTTGTGCATACAATGTGTTAACACATAAGATTGATCATGTCAAGGAGGATTTATGGTTTTCAGAGCCTACATTTCAACCATTTCTCTAGGGATTATGTCATACCATCAACTAACAACCTCCTCCAAGTGTGTAATATATATTTGAGTTGGCGTTGTGAACTGGCGTTGTGAACTAGTTAAGGAGGAGTGTTGTAGCTTGGATAGGTTGTAGGCACTCAAGTTCGGACTTATCAACATCCACAGCATCCTTAGAACCATCAGGTACTCCATGAGATTTTTTGTCTTGTTTGGAGGTTAGGAAAGGAGTATGGTCGCTTGTTTTCTATTGGCACTGTGAACTGTCACAGGCGTTGCAAACTCTCTATTTTGCATAGTTGTTGGATATTCACCTTGTTTGGAGGTTACCACTTGTCAAGGAAGGTTCTAATGGTCTCCTAGGAGTTTTTTGGACATGAGGGACATGTGTTCCATATCCATATCAATCAAGATGACCTGTTTCAAAATACATTTATCATCATAGACAAAATCCCCAAAAATAGGAATTTGTTAGGCTTTTGTTGGAATATTTTGTAACAAGACTCCTAAATGGAGGAGGATCCTATGTAACTCCTTGGCTTCGACCTCCTTAGGGTAGATAGATATTATTCACTATAAATGAAATGCTTTTTGATGAGAAAAGTGTTGGATTCATGAGCCAAGAGAGGAGATAGTTGGAGAAGTTTTAGTTGCTCATTTGTAAGCATGGGGGCCTGTTTGTAATGACATTTGTTGCCATTAAAGATTCATGAGAGTTGTTATCATATTGTCTTCTGTGTTTTTCCATTTCTTTGTAATCTTCTTGTCTGAAAATATTGCAGGTTTTGAGGATCATAGATGCCATGGATGGATGGATTCATGAACAATAGAGGATCGGTTGTAGCTTGCCCATTTTATCATTGTTTATTTTCAAAGCAATCTCTATTTGTTTGCAGAAAGGATATTTGTACAATGGATGTTATTCCTTTTTTCATATTCACCATGCTTATACTCATCATTCTATATCCATTTTTTCTGATATACAGTTCTATTTCCTTTGATCTGTAGGATGTTGTGACTCCTTGCCCAATGGAATGCCTCTACAGACAATTTGTTGCCCTCCCCCTTTTTCCCAGTCTTGTTGATCCACCTACTCAACCAATTTAATCCATTTATATTATGATGGGTATTGGGCTTTCACTTATAGTAGTCTAACTGTGACTCTTAGTGCTAACATTTTTTGACGCTATTGTCGGGGATGACAATGAAGACACCTTGCTTGCGTGAACTATGATGATTAGATATAGCTTTGGATGGTGAGTTGAAGCTAGACACTTTTAGACTGCTTATCTTTCGCCATGGTGACTCTATTGTTCAGATATCTATTGGAGACTCCACTATTCAGATATCTATTGGAAACTCCATTGTTTTGAAGTGGACAAGATCCTAGCTCAGAGGTATTCTTTCTGTGATTTCTCAAAGATAGATGGTTTTCCAAATCCAGTGCCTAGTAGAGATGAATGGGAAGGTTGCCTTCCCATATTTAGAGGAGAAGATTGGGAAGTACCAGCTGAACTCTTGCTATATTTCCATGATTTTATTCATCAATTTCATATCGTGCATGAGGATGTTCAGATCAAGCTTTTCAGGTACTCATTAGAGGGAATAGCTTATGACTGGTGTTGATCTCTTCCAGTTGCTAGTATCAACTCTTTGACATGTTTTCATACTGCTTTTAATTTTTTTTGTAAGGAGTATTTTTTTGCTGAACATATTTATGAAAAATGTTGTGATGAGTTTTATTTACTTTGTAAAGACTTTGCTTGTCACGGAAAGCATAATTGTGATGAAGAATTTTACATAGAAGAAAGTACTTTTCATGATGATCAAGAGGTTTTGAATGATCTTCATTATGATATGCCTTCACAAGAAAATGGACTAGAAGCAGATAGACATGTCTCTGATACACTACTTGTTGATAGCTATCATTTTCAGCTTGATTATTACAATTGTAAAAATGAGCTAGTCCCAGCTATAGATCTTGAGATCCCATTTCATATTCACCCATATTCAATGGAAATTGGTGAAAATAGTGGAAATATATTGCAACATTTTTCAAGTCAGCCCATGCTTGAATCAGCCAAGGAGGAATTCATTGATGAGCCACAACAAGTTTTGTTTTGCAACTATAGATTTTTAGTTGTTGCCATCATAAGGACAAAGTTCATGGATTGTAAGTATGATTTTTCAAGGAAGTATGTGTGGTTGTCATTATTTCTCTATTGTTACTTAGTGCTCAGTTGTTGATATGAGGATGAAGACCATTTAGTCACAAAGTTATTTGTATGGTTACCGAGGAAATTTGTATATATTTGAAAGTTCAGTTTTTCAGCAGTTAGGAGTAGGAATGAATATAAAAAAGTTTGCCATGCAAGCATTTGGTTTTCAGTTTGAATGCAACCTTCAATTTGCATTTGGTTTGTAGTGGTTTTTGTTTTTAGTGTGTGAATGTTCTCAGTTTTCAATAAGGAGCGGAGGTGCTCTCAGGCATACAGGTTTTGTGGACAGAGATGGAATGGATAAGGCACTGGAACTGCATGCTCTTGGCAGCTCACAGGGAGCATGCCATCCCATATGGAGCCAGATGTTAACACATAAGATTGATCATGTCAAGGAGGATTTATGGTTTTTAGAGCCTACAATTTAACCATTTCTCTGGGGATTATGTCATACCATCAACTAATAGCCTCCTCAAAGTGTGCAAGCTATATTGGAGTTGGCGTTGTGAACTAGTTAAGGAGGAGCGTTGTAGCTTGGATAGATTGCAGGCACTCGCATTCAGACTTATCAACATCCACAACAGCCTTAGGACCATCAATTACTCCATGATATTTTTGTCTTATTTGTAGGTCAAGAAAGGATTATGGCCACGTGTTTTCTCTTGGCACTGTGAACTATCACAGGCGCTGCAAACTCATTTCTTGTAGTAGATGCGTCTAAATATTTGATCATAACTCCAAAACAGTGATGTGGGTTTTTCTGAATTTTTTTGTGGAGGATAATGATAATTTCATTGACTTTTTATCCAAATTTCATCCTAACCCAGTTTGTAATTAGAGAGATATAATTAAAACACCAGTGCGCTACAAATTGGCACTGCAAACTCCCTGTTTTGCATAGTTGTTGGATAGTCACCTTGTTTGAAGGTTCCCACCTGTCAAGGAAGGTTTGAATGGTATCCTAGGATTTTTTTGGACATGAGGGACATGTGTTCCATCTCCAGATCAATCAAGATGACCTATTTCAAAAGACATTTATCATCATAGACAAAATCCCAAAAAAATAGGAATTTGTTAGGCTTTTGTTGGAATCTTTTGTAACAAGACTCCTAAATCGAGGAGGATCCTATGTAACTCCTTGGTTTCGACCTCCTTAGGGTAGTTATAGATTATTCAATATAAATGAAATGGATTTTGATGAGAAAAGTGTTGGATTCATGAGCCAAGAGAGGAGAGAGCTGGAGGAACAGTTTTAGTTGCTCATTTGTAAGCATGAGGGTCTGTTTGTAATCACATTTTCTGCCATTAAAGATTCATGAGAGATGTTATCATATTGTCTTATGTGTTTTTCCATTTCTTTGTTATCTTCTTGTTTGAAAATATTGCAGGTTTTGAGGATCATAGCTGCCATTGATGGATGGATTCATGAACAACAGAGGATCTATTGTAGCTTGCCCATTTAATCATTGTTTATTGTCAAAGAAATCTCTATCTGTTTGCAGATAGGATCTATGTACAATGGATGTTCTTCCTTTTGTCATATTCACCATGCTTCTACTCATCATTATATATCCATTTTGTCTAATATACAGTTTGATTGCCTTTGATTTGTAGGATGGTGTGACTCCTTGCCCAATGGAATGCCTCTACAGACAATTTGTTGCCCTCCCCCTTTTTCCCCAGTCTTGTTGATCCACCTACTCAACCAATTTAATCCATTTATATTCTGATGGATATTGAGCTTGCACTTACAACAGTCTGAGTGTGACTCTCAGTGCTAACACAGTGCACACTTAACTCTTCTTACTTGCTCACCTCTTCTCACTATATTCCCCCTAAGTTACCTCTCTATTCCAAAACCGTTACATATTTATACAATTACATTAGGGATTAGCCTGTATCAATGGACCCAAAATGTCTAACGAATTCAATGGCATTCCTTCCTTTGCACGTGTTGATCTCGAAAGTGCACCAATTGTCTTTCCTTCTTCTGCGTGCATTCCCCAGCTCCCAAAACTGGTCTGAAAATCATGTCCCAACAGGCTCCGAACACTCAATTGTGGCTCGTCTTGAGCCACTCAGTTCTTCTACTACACTCCCTTCAATGTTGCAATGAGCTTCTCAAAAAATTCCTTTCTAGTTGCAACCTTTTCCTTTACATATGTTTCCTACGTCAAAATCCCCTATGTTGTCTATGCGGTAATGGGGGTCTGCAATTTTTCTCCACTATCTTGCATTGCTTGTTTCACTATGCCTTGTGCAACTGCAAGTTCTTATGTCATCCTAAAGGCCTCCTCTTGTAGCGGATTAAGCTTCTACGCGAGAATCTGTTGTTCATATCTTATTTGGTTTATCTCTTGGTGTAGATGCCTATTCTCAACAATTGCATCCATTCACACTATTGGTGGCAGAGTTCTCATTGTATCTTTGATCTTCTACGCCTTCTCCTACACAGTTTGTAACCTATGTTCTATCACTTGTAGTTCTGCATTCTCCAACAACTGAGTCCACACTCATGTACTCTCTTCATACAAATTTATGCATTCCTCATCCAAGCTCCTAATTTTCTCCAATGTCATTATGGTTGTCTTCTTTCATTGCTCCCTTTCCTCTGGCGGGGTACTTGGCATTGTGGGATCTTCCAGATCTACTATCTTTGCGTGAAACCCCTGAATGGATTCACTATTCTTTGTCACTTACTCTTCCAATGGGGCATCTGCTTCCATGTATAATTTTGATATGTTGTTGTATACTTCCTGGACTGCCTGGTGCACCCTCGCTTGTCTCTGCACAACCTCATCCTGTTCTTACACAAGTTTGTTGTATTCTATGTGCAGTGTTGCATTGTCCTCATTCACTTTGGCCAACTCCATAGAAGTTGAATCTGTGTGCAACTGAATTTATTGCGTGACACTTGTCTGCAAGTTGTGTAACATATTCATGGGTAACTGAGACAAACTAAGTCAATATGACTTAATGCTTGAGCTCGCTCCTGCATCTTTGTCGTGGGGAACTCTATAGCCCCTGCTAATATCTTCATTATCTGATGCTCTATTTATGTTAATGGTGGTTGCAATGTTGTTGGTCATGAATTTTTTGTCTTCGTCATGCTCTTTTTCTGTTCTTCTTTTGTTTTTCAGACCGACACTATCCTGGTTGATTCCAAAATCTGGCACAGTGTAGCTATTTGCACCTGCACATTCATGTGAATTTCCTCCTGCTTCTATGGAGCTCACATAAATGCTTCTTCAGTTACTTCTTTGACATGATCCCTAATCTTTTCTGAGTCATCCTTAGTCAAGGCTTGGATCGCTACTTCTTTAAAGGCTTTCCTCTTCTTATGTTTATGTATTGAGTGCTCCGTAGGGTGCTTCTTTCTCTTCTCTCTAGTGTGTGGTGTTGTTTTAGTGTCACCTGCATCGTTTCCTTGTTCTTCATGCTCTTGTTCTTCTTCTTGGTCTTTCTCTAGTTGTCGTCTCCTTCTGCACTACTTCTTCCACTGGGGTTCTCCATTCTTCTTCCTAGTCATTTACCACCTCGTTGACATCTTGTTCTATCAGTGTGTAGTTTCTTAGCAACCATTGTTGATTCAGATCCCTCTTTGCCTAAACATACATATGGTGCGGCCCTGCCTTGAATCACATTATGTCTTTGTAGTTCAACTATTCACGCTAGAATGCATGGTGTGTCCTCAATGCATTGTCGGATTGTCTCCTTATAGACATAGAAGGTGATGTTATTTTCCATATCTTTGCTCTTGTGCATGGTATGCCACAATGAAACATACATTGCTACCAAGCATGGTTTTTGCATACCCTCCAGGAACTTTTTTCTTTCAGCTCCCTCCAAGCAACTGATGAAATTAAAATCAATAACCAAGCATAATGGAACTTCGATCCTTTCTCATGTGCTTCCCTGTAGTCAATTAAGAATTGGTTCACTAAGAATGTCCTTCATTATTTCTGCTAATACTTTTTCTTGTGTCTTCTCTATGAAAAAGGGTAGTGGGTCTTCCTCTGCTTAGGTAAATATTGTAATCCACACAATCAATTAGGTATCAATCAACACTACCCTGTCCAACCATAAGAACCCTTCATGGATGCAAATTAACAGCAACTTGACACAGATGTTGATTTATGCGCTTCTAAAAAAATGTGGGATCTCCAATAGGTTCAATATGCATGTTCTTTGTAGTTCTATAACCCATTCTTGCAACTCGACTGTGATTATAAGTGAATCTGGAATGGATGATGTCCACAGGTAATTCTATGGCGCTAACTCTGGAAACTTCTTTAGATCTACCAAATCGTGGTCTGAAAACCTCAAGTTTCCTACCGTGCTCAACATATCTCCCTCAACGGTGACCCTAGGGTGTGACTAGGTCATACTTCAGCTTCTTCTGCAGTCTAAATTGCTTTGATGTAGGCTTTCTAGGTGGCACATACGCTCTAGGAAATTTGACTGGGTCTGACGCCTCTACTCTCAGGGTTTCTTCATGTACTAGTGTTGTTGCATGCTTCGTGCGTGGCTTCTTCATTTCAGATGTGGATGCTCCTACCTTGTTGGTGCCATGACTTTCTACAACTCGGCTTTGTTTGCCACTCACTCGGCTCTATAAAAAAAATCACTTTTGGCTCTTTGTTCTCTTCAAATGTTCACGCAACAGTAACCCTTTCTCATCACCCCATGTTCTACTTTTATATGTTGTTTCTATCTATTATATTCCTCTTCGTGCCCAAAATTCTTAGTCCCATTTGATTGTAATTGCATTCAATTCTATCCATATTATGTATTAAATTCATATATTTCGACAGATCGTGGTCTAGATTTTCCATCCTGTCAAAATCACGTCATCGATATTCATTTATGACTACGTTTTCTCATTGTCTTGCCATTATGTTTTCTCTTTAATGATTTTCTCGTCTTCTGCGCAGGTCTTTATCCTGGTTCTTCAATTCGAATTTCTACGCATAGTTCAATTTTCTTAGTCATCTTTGACTCTTTGAACTATGCATGATTTAGAACCTTTGTCTCTTCACATGTTTATCGTGGCTTTCCTCAAGCTCTTTTGTTGCTTTTTCTTTTCTTTTTCTTTTTCTTTTCCTCTATAATACAATATAATACAAATACTATGGTACACATATTGTGCGCTCAGACTAGTGCGTGGAAGCACAACTGTCCTTATATAGTTTAAGTCGACTATTGTTTACGAGCCCTTCCATGATTTCCCCATTCAATTTCTCTAATTGAACAACACCTGATTTTGTCACAAGTCTTATCACATAGAACAGAACTAGTGCATTTGGAACTTTCCAGGGTGCTGCAAAAATTCACTATCAGCGCAAAACTAAGTCTCTCATATGGGACTTCTTTTGTTTAATATGTCTATCATGACATGCCTTTTTGCATGCTTTCTGAAGTTGCTAATGAAATCCTACGATGAAGTGGTCTTCCTCAAGTTCCACTAGCTCTTACAATATTTTCTCTACTGCACCAGGATCTGTGAGCTCTGTCAGCGCGAAAATGTGTAGACTCGGTACAATCAATTCCATGGGTATAATTGCTTACTGGCCATATACTAATCAGAATGGTGTTTGTCTTGTCATCTTCTTAGATATAGTCTGATATGCCCATAGTATTGAAAGAATCCTCAAATCCCATTCATCTATATTTACATTAAATATCTTCGTTAGCATATGCTCTGGGATCTTGTTAAACACTTCCATTGTTTTGTTCACCTAAGGATGATAAGGTGTGCTCTTCTAGTGGTGAATCTGAAATTATTATGTCAAAGAAACAATCATTCTATTCAAGAAATGGGTTCCCTGATAACTCATAAGGATTCTCAGAGATCCAAACCTTGTAACAACATTCTCAAAGAGAAATCGTGCAACAGTCTTTGCGCTGCAATCTCTGACAAGTTATGTTTCATCCCATTGGGTCAAATAATCTTTCGCAGTGATTATGTATCTTACTCCTAACCTTTTTGTTGGTGGGTTGATCGGTTGAATGAAATCAACTGCCTATTTATCAAAAACCTACAATGTAACTTGTGGTATTAAAGGAATCTTATCTCTTATAGATGGCTTTCCAACTCTCGGACAGATATCACAGGTCTGACAAAACTTCTTAGCATCCTTATGAAAGGTGGGCCACCAAAGTCCTATGCGCAAAATATTATGAGTTGTCGCTTTCCTGCATAGTGTCCTCTCGTAACTCCTTCATGTGCTTCTGATAATATCATAGGCATTTCATGCTCCAATACACATCATCAAAGAATATTATTTGTGCCTAACTTAAACAAATTCCCCGTTATAAGCTGATAATCTACTGCCTTTACTACTAATTGTTTCTTTTGTGCAACTGTAAAGTTGGGTGGGGCTACTCCTATGCTCAGGAACTGGACAATATATATAAAGTAATCATCGATCATCTATACTATGAGCTAATGCTCATCTGATAGACTATCATCCAAATTTCATGCATATTCCCCTATTAGTATGCACAACAAATGATCAAGTCTTGAGTTCAATTTCCTGGTTTCATAATCAATTCAAAGTCATACTCCTGAAATAGTAATAGCCATCTACATATCTTCCCCCCCAACACTGGCTTATTGACTAAGTTTTTCAACGCAGAATGATACGCATACATCTTAAAATGTGATCCCAGTAGATAATGCATAAATGTATGCAGTGCATACACGATTGCAAGTCCTTTATGCTTTGTAATCGTGTAATTTTGTTCAGTAGTTGACAACTTTCTACTGGAAAATGCAATGGGGTGGTCCAAACCTCCTTCCCCTAGCTGAGCTATAACTGTGCCTAACGCTATAAATGATGCATCTACATGGACATGGAATTCCTTGTTCCAATATGGAAATACTAAAATCGGTGTGATAACCAGTTTCTACTTCAAGGTATCCAAACTTTGTAGATAGTCCTCGTTCCATTGAAACTTAACCTCCTTCTTCAATAATTTTTCCAACAGGGTTGTGATCTGCGTGTATCCCTTAATAAACTTTCTATAGTACCCCCTATGACCCAATGTTTCCCATAGTTGTCGCATTGAAGTAGGTGGTGGAAAATCAATAATAACAACAATCTTTGTGGGATCAACCAAAATTCCTTGTTTGCATACTACATCACCCAGCAGGATACCAAATGGTGCACATAAAATACACTTCTTCAAGTTCAAGGATATTTGGAAATGTCTACATATGTCCAACATTAAGCACAGATTTTCAACATGGTATTTTAACAGATTGAACATTGTCCAATCGTCTAAGTATACTTTTAGAAATTTATGAATGAATTCTTTAAAACTTGCGACAACAACTCGAGAAAATATTGTTGGTGCATTTTTCAACCCAAAAGGCATGACTGTATATTAGTAACATCCCCATTCCATCACAAATGTTGTCTTATGCCTATTCTCATGTGCAATCTTAATCTGGTGATATCTAGAGAATCCATCAATGAATGAGTAAGCTTCATGTCCTTCTACATTCTCCAAAACTTCACCTGTGAATGAAGTAGGAAACGATGTTGGGTATGTGTTATATTCTTTGCACAAGTAGTAGTGTTTGAGCGCCTGCGCCGGGCACGCAGGGGGGTTAGAGGGGGGTGCAAACGGGTGGAGCCCCCTGCGCAGGGGTTCGGGGGCAGTGCCCCCGAATTTTTTTTTTTCCCGTGACGACATATTTCCGGGACCACATGATATTTAGGTGGTTTTTCGGCACATGGTTTTTGCCGATGGTTTTCTATTTCCGGTTAAGGAATTAGGGTTTTGGACTAATCCAGTTCATTGGGTTAGGGTTTTGGATGCCGCTGCCTCCTATATGTATATTGTATTGTAAACAATGTAACAAAATATATGAACATAATATATGTTGGTTTTCCCGGTTTGGGTTTCCAGGTGAAAAATCTCTGTGTAATGTTTGTATTTGCCATTGTATCTTTTCTGCTCTTTTCTGAATATCAGTTTGCAGAAGGTATTGTACAAGGTTAGAATTTACATTTGGTATCAGAGCTTTATTGGCTTCAGGGGGACGCCTTTGTCGTTAAGGGTTTGTCTCGGGACTCTGATAAGCCTTGTTACAGTGGGAGATCTGCGGTATTGTTTTTCAGGTGAAAAGAAATGGCAAGCAATTCGAAGATGGAGATCAAGAAGTTTAATGGGAAAATCTTTGAGCTGTGGAAGCTCAAGATGGAAGATCTTTTGGTGGACAGAGATCAGTGGATCGCGGTAGATCCAGGTACGACACCTACAGGAACTTCTGCAGATGACTGGAAAAAGATGGATTGGAAGGCAAAGAGCACAATTTGACTATGTCTCTCCGATTCAGTATTACTGAATGTGTCAGAGGAAGCTACAGCCAAGGATTTATGGGAAAAGTTGGGGAAGTTGTATCAGTCTAAGTCCCTGGTAAATAAACTATTCCTGAGAAAGAAGTTGTATAACTTGAGG
>WSFP011496013.1:0-14326 GCA_009831015.1 Picea engelmannii
CCAACAGTCGTGTTCCAGCATTCGTGTTCCAGCATGCGTTTTAGCATCTACGTTTCAGCATCTGTGATTCAGTATTTGTGTTTCAGCATCTACGTTTCAACATCTGTGATTCAACATTTGTGTTTCAGCATCTACATTTCAACATCTGAGATTCAGCATCTGTGTTCACCATACACAATCGATTTCCATCAATGACAACCTTGATCATCTGCGTCATCTCTGCTGTAGCCATATTTCCAACACAATGTAGGGAATTTCCACATAGGACGAACATCTTAACCAATTGCTCAGACAACCAAATAAAATATCAGTACATTGGTGTATTACATGGTAAAAACCCTCGAAGAGGGAAACAATCCATGACCCTAGCCAATGTGACCACTTGTGGCAATTTATTAATGCAAAAGAAAAACATTTTACAAGAGAGTTTCTCACCATCAATATTCTGTAAATTACCTTCCATGATATTTAAATAGATATCATGGACCAATGGAGTGTTAAGCCACGAATCAATAGCCGTTAGTATCGAGGAAAATATGAGTCGTCAGATCACTTTATATCTAGAACATATTGTGACCGTTGGATTACATACTACAAATGCATACAAATGCATACTAGGGAAACACACTAAAGAGATATACTTTTAACTAAAGACACTTTGGACCAAGTTGATCATAACTAACTCCTAAGTGTCTAAATGTCCTAACAATTGACTAGCAAAATAAATCACATAGCATCAATCATAACTCTCGGGGCTTGCACTCGGTTACTCAGACTTCCCAGGAGATCACCTGATGCAGGAGCATCGCCAACAGAGCACACATGGACAATAGAGCGAGGACAGTGCATAATGCACCTTTTGAGAAAAAGTTTTAATTTTGAAAGATAACTTATCTCAGAGAACTTCTAAGTAAATGATGAATCAGGGAAGTTTTAATGGTCAGAGGTTGCACGATCGCATAAGATTGGGAGAAGATCAGATCGAGAGCTTTCGCTCTTATCTGCATGTCTTAGATATTTATTGTAACATAGACTTAGTAGTTGAATGCTTTTAATTCGATCAAATATGTAGTTGGAGGAAACCCTAGAGGACCTCTTGTATATGTAGATGCATTGTATGCTTGAATAAGGCCGCTGTAGATTAAGTAGGAGATAGTTGTTACTGAATGTAGTTTTTATTGGAGTCATAGCCATTTTACATTTGAATGAATATAACAGAGAGATATTGACCCAATGCATGGTGTTTCTATTGTTTACAGTTTCCCTATTATTTTCTGTTCTCATGAGTGAATGAGTTATGTTATTGAGTATATGAAACTATGAAGCATTTGGATAGATTTCTATTGTTTCTCTTTGTTGAGTTCATGCAAAGTGTGCATATAGTCTGGAAGGAGTGCATTGACATAGTTTGTTTAGACTCAAAAGATCAAAAGAGATAGTGTGAGACTTCCATTTGCAAGGAGTGCAAAGGGACTGCTGTAAGGTGTGCATAGTCACTCGCAAGAATCTATGTTTTGCATAAAAATATGCTGCAAGGAGTGCACAGATTGGAAGTTCGACTAAGTGTTGAAGTAACCTTGTGAGGAGTCGAAGGGTTCGAAGAAACAAAGCTCAAGAGAGATAGTGGGAGAAATCTTCGAAGGAAACAAAGCTATGAAGGTTTCATGAGCTATTGGCTAAGATCCGTCCAGGAGGGAGCGAGATCGTTCTAGGCCATTAGATCTGGGAAAAGTGTACGAGATTTAAGTCTCTATGTGAACACATGAGTGTGGATTCACCGAAGTCTCGAAGAGGCTAGGGACTATCCAGAGCGGAATCACTTCAGAAGTTCATAGGTAAGGAGAGAGCGAAATCACCGAAGTAGATTCTAGCTGTTGGTTTCTAGGGGGGGAGTATGTGTCAACAGATCTGAGACTTCGGGGAAAGTCACTTCGAATATTTTAGTTGAGGAGTTGAAACTCCTGAACCCTGAAGAGATGAAGTAAATCGTAGCCGTCATATTTAGAAGGACATGTGACAGAGATCTACGAACTTCGGGTGAAAGCACTTCATAAGGAAACGAGTGAGGAGAAGTTGAAACTCCCGGAGCCCGAATAGCCGAAGTGAACTATGACCGTCATATCCAGAGGGACACACATCGATAGATTGTGTACTTCGAAAGGAAGTGAGGGTGGAGATTTGAAACTCTTGAAACCAGAAGAGCCAAAGTGAATCATAGCCATCGATCTGTGAGGGACATGCATCGACAGATCGTCAACTTCGGGTGAAAGAACCTCGAGAGAAAGCGAAGGCTGAGGGTTTGAAAGCCCCGAAGCCCAAATAACTGAAGTGGTTTGTGGCTATCGATCTACGGGAGACACGCGTTGACAGATCATGAGTTCTAGGTGAAAGCACTCCGGGAGAAAGCGAGTGCGAAAAGATTGAGATTCCCGGACGTCGAAGTCCCGAAGTGAATGAGGACCGTTGATCTGTGAATGAAGATCAACGATGGGGAATCATTGAGGAGTGCAGAGGTGAAATTAGTGGACGTGATCCAGGTGGATATCGGTGGCCACCCACCTTTTCTGACTGGCTCAAAACAGTTTTCTGGCAATTTTGGCAATTTACTATTTTTAGCAGGTTTTAACTTTCGGGGCTATTTTGAGGGCCTAAATGAAGGTTTTTCGATATCAAGATTCTTAATGATATCCAAAGGCATTATTGAGCCCCCAAAATGAATCTCCTTGATGATACCTTTCCAACGAGCTATCATACGCCTAAAACGAAGATCGTATGCAAAAGTTATGACCTCAGGAAGTTGATGTACTAACTTACCCAAACAGGGCCCACATGATTTTTGACACTTCATCTCCTAGGGTTAGGTTTTTGGATGTCTAGGACTTTTGACATTTCTGTTTATTGTAAAAATGCCTCCAGAGCCTCATTGTAATCATCTTCTTGCGAATGCAAGTAGCCGTCACATCTCTTCTTAGAGATAAGCTGCCACCATTCTAGCGAGTCTTTCACTCTGTATTTTTACAGTCTCTGTACATTTATTTCATTAATAGAAATCATGTATTACTGTATATATGTGTTTATGGTTGCATCTATGATATCTGTGATATCTCTATGCATTTCTTTATTATATCACCGCTCTCATTTCGTGTCTAAAATAATCCGGATCAGTGGTATTAGAGCAGACTGCTCTTGATCATTTTTTTCAGTGCATGTCCCTGACGAGGTCCGAGTATAGCAAGTTGGGTCTCGAGCTTGTCTCTCTTGAATAAAATCGCTCTCGCACACCCAAGAAACCCTCAATGGCAGAAGAAAAGAAAAATGACGAAGCAGACGATCCTATCAATCTGTTGCTTGAGCAAGCTCTCACGTGACAGAGGGACGAAATGATGGAGAATTTTGCCCACATCCTTCAACGCCTGCCGATCGCAACATGCACATCTTCATCAAGCGACCACTTTGGAGGCACCTCGCCTTTCAAGGTACAAGTTAATTTTGATATTCTTGTATTTGAAGGACAGATAGATGTAGAAGCCCTTGAAAAATGGTTAACTCTGCTAGAAGGTTATTTCTCTGTTCACAATTTTTTCGACAAAGAAAAGATCACCTTCGCACTCCTTAAAGATCTCCCTCATGTCAAACATTGGTGGGAAACTTATTGGGAGAAAAGTTCCACAGAGGAGTCTGTAATATATGGGGCCGAGCCCATTTGGGTTTTTTTGTGGATGAGGTAAATGAACAATATTACCCTGTTGGAAACTATGAAGACCAGTACATGAGATGGACCACACTGCGGCAAGAGAGGGGCCAAGAAGTTTCAGAGTTCACCAATACCTTCCATACCTTGCGCACCAAGTTGGGTATCAAAGACTCCGAACGACATTTGGTTCTGAAATACCATGGGGATCTACATAGATACATCCAAACTGAAATGGATTTTCTGGACATCTCATCACTCGGTGCTGCTTATCGATATGCTATTAAAATCAAGCAGAAATTTAAGTACCAGAACAAACGTGATTTTGGGTCTGCAAATCCACAACAACCAAAGTGTGACAAAGATAGCCATAACAAACAGTCTCCCGAAAACCAGTCCAAGACACAGGAAAAGAGGGGTCACGGGAAGACAAAGGACACCAAAAAATGGTGCGATTTCCAAAAAATCCCCTGGCACAACACTGATGAATGTCTCTTAAAACAATCATTGGTGGCCGAGATCAAAGACAAGGAGCCGAACCCTGATTCAGAATCCGATTCTGAAAACACTGGTAAATGACAGATCATTGATGCAGACCCCACTGCTATTGTCGCAACCACATCAATTCAACCAGAAGAACCAACAGATCCCGAAGAGGGAGAGCATATTTTTCATTCACATATGTGGGTGAAGGGGACCCTGCTGAATTTTATTGTTGATAGTGGAAGCCAGAAGAACCTCATCTCAGTAGAGGTCGTCAAACAGTTGGGATTGTCGACAACACCACACCCGCATCCATACAACATCGGGTGGCTTCGCCAAGGACAAGATCTCCGTGTCAACCAACAATGTCGATTGTCATATGACATCCAACCCTTCAAGGTCGAGGTATTATGTGATGTTCTCTTGGGCCAACCATATATGTGGAAGCACCATGCTGTTTATGAGTCTCGACCCCGTAGTGTCATTGTTACTTTGGGGGGTCATCTCTACAGAATACCAGAGGTAGTTCCAACTATTGTTCCACCTAAAAAGTGTCACAAGGTAGTATCTCATACTGCAAAATTCAATTTCTTCACAATCTGTTCAAAATGGGAACATAAGGACGCTGCAACCACTACAGTCTCGCCCCCCACACCTTCTATTCAACAGAAGAAGGTTGAAAAGGTTGTAGCAAAGCGCAAAGATTCTTTCTGCACACCTTCCTCTCATGTAGCTCAACTTGTTGAACAACCTCAACTTCAACAAGTTCATGACAGACTTCCACAAACTAAGCAACGCGGCGTCTCCAACAATACAAGCAGCTCACCCAGATGCAGATCCAACAAACACTTTTCCCTCTCCCCCGGGAACTCAACGCAATGGAGACCATTTCTTCCTAAGGAGGGAGGATTGATCCAGGTGGATATTGGTGGCCACCCACCTTTTTCGACTGGCTCAAAACAATTTTCTGGAAATTTTGGCAATTTACTATTTTTAGCAGGTTTTAACTTCCGGGCCATTTTGAGGGACTAAATGAAGGTTTTTCAAGATCGAGCTTCTTAATTATATCCAAAAGAATAATTTATCCCCCAAAATTAATCTCCTTGACGATACCTTTCCAACGAGCTATCATACGCCTAAAACGGAGATCGTATGCAAAAGTTACGACCTCGAGAAGTTGATGTACTAACTTACCCAAACGGGGCCCACATGAATTTTGGCGCTTCATCTCCTAGGGTTAGGTTTTTGGATGTCTAGGACTTTTGGCATTCCTGTTTATTGTAAAAAGGCCTCCAAAGCCTCATTGTAATCATCTTCTTTTGAATGCAAGTAACCGTCACATCTCTTCTCAAAGATAAGCTGCCACCATTCTAGCGAGTCTTTCACTCTGTATTTTTACAGTCTCTGTACATTTCTTTCATTAATAGAAATCATGTATTACCGTATATCTGTGTTTATGGTTGCATCTCTGATATCTGAGATATATCTATGCATTTCTTTATTATATCTCCTCTCTCATTTCATGCCGAAAATAATCCGGATCAGGACGTGCTAGTTCGAAGCCCCCAATTCACCAGCGTCGTTGATCTTGTCAGGACGGGGGATCAACGACCACAATTTAAAAGAGATTGGGTGAGAAATTTTCAAATTGCGGGGACATATCTCTCCGATAAAGTGTGAGCACGTTGGTGGCCCACAATTTCTGTGAAACATCGATCGACAGACAAATCGAT
Organism: Picea engelmannii; assembly: GCA_009831015.1. NCBI lineage: Eukaryota > Viridiplantae > Streptophyta > Pinopsida > Pinales > Pinaceae > Picea > Picea engelmannii. Next base: position 5,908 of record WSFP011496013.1, read on the forward strand.
AACGATCAGATTGTGACCGTGAAACCCTGAGGGTGATAACATGGCCTGTGTTTGATTGATTTTGAGACCAGGAAGGTCTTGAGGAGCTGATCCAACTCGAAGACTTATCGATCCTTGACCGGGAGGTCGAGGGACCCCGAGGGAGATAAAGGGGGGGGGGTCTGTGTCAAGTGGTATCGAAGCCTAAAAGAACTCAAAATTGTACTATGTGTGTGAGAACCAATCAACACAATTCCATCGAGGAGACGTGTGGAGCCACCTGTAGCCAATTGAGCTGTGGAAATGGAAATAAGCGAACTGCGTGGAAGGTTGGAAGCAATGGAAGCAACACAAATAAGAGAACTTGATGCTAGGGACATCAATGAGGCATAAAGTGAAGAGACAAAGGTTGAAGAAGCTGTAGGGGGAGATGTTGCCGAAGAACGCTTACTAAAAGCTGTCGCGAAGTTGGGAGCTAGAGCAAAGATGTAAATCCAAATGTATGAAGGAAATTTGGATGCTGAAGAGATGCTGGACTGGATAAGGTCCATGGACAAATATTTTGACTATGAAAATATCTATGAGGAAAAAAAGGTGAGACATGCTGTCACCAGACTGAAAGGACATGCAACACTGTGGTGGGATGAACTACAGGTTGACAAACGAAGAAAATGTAAGAACAATATTAAGAATTTGGATAGGATGGTAGCCAATCTAAAGGCTAAGTTCATTCCCAAGGATTATTAGATAAATCTGTTCAAGAGGATGAAAAACCTGAGAAAGAAGGGAATGACAGTGAAAGAGTACACAAAAGAGTTTTACAAGATGAACATCAGGACTGGACAGAGGGAGAGAGATGAAGATAAAGTTGCCAGGTACATAAATGGCACGAGATATGAGATTCAGGATGAAATCAACATGATGTTGGTGAGGACAGTAGAGGCGGCATATCAATATGCACTAAAAGCAGAGGAGAAGTTGGCCGGAAAACAAAGCCAACGAGTCAGAGGTAGAAGCCTGAACATAGGTAAAGGAGTTTCCCATGAAAAGGCACAGAAGCCCAAGGGTGAGGATGAGAAAACCCATAGTCACTCGGAAAGAGGAGGAAGCTCTAGAGGGAGACAACTTGGTGGAAGAAATTCTTTTTCCATAGGAAGAGGAAGAAGCACAGGAGGAGAGATAATATGTTATACCTGTGGAAAACCAGGACACAAGTCTTGGGAATGTCCCAAGAGAAAGAAAGAAAGCGGAGTTGAAACTCACATTTCAGAAGCATAGAAGAGAAACATTGAAGCATAAGGTGCAGAGGATGGAAAATCTTTGATGCTGAGGAAGGTTCTCTTGAAGCCAGAACCAAAAGTTGAAAAACTAATGCAGAGGAACAATTTGTTTAGGACAACTTGCAAGACTAAAGACATAGTATGCAAGGTGATAATTGACAGTGGGAGCACTGATAATATAGTATCCACAGAGATGGTGGAGAAATTAGAGCTGAATACAATTGCACATCCAAAACCATTTAAGGTATCATGGTTGCAAAAAGGACACCAGGTAATGGTAACTAAACAATGCCTTGTTGAATTTAAAATATGTGGATATAGAGATGAGATTTTGTGTGATGTAATTCCCATGGATGTATGTCATGTTTTGTTGGGAAGACCATGGATGTTTGGAAAGAATTTCATTCATGATGGGAGAAATAACACTTACACTTTGGAGAAGAATGGTAGGACACACATGTTGCTGCCAATAGAGGAGAAGAAAGTAAAATAAGAAGACAACACAAGCATACTTCTTATGAGTGGGAAGGAACTCCTGAGTGAGGACAAGAAGGAACATGAGATGCATTTTGTTGTGGTGAGGAAACCTAGATTTTTCCTTACAAGTACTTCTATGGATGATCTTCTTGAAGAAGTTCAGGAGTTGTTGGATAATTTTGTTAACATAGTAGTGGACGAGTTGCCTAACTCATTGCCACCCATCAAAAGAATCAACCATCATATTGATTTGACACCAGGAGAAAGTCTGTCGAATAAAGCAACATACAGATTGACACCTCAAGAGAATGAGGAAGTAAGGAAACAAGTCCAAGAATTATTGGACAAGGGTTTGGTTAGAGAAATCTTGAGTCCATGCGCAGTACCAATTATGTTAAGTCCAAATAAGGATGGAGGATGGAGAATGTGTACAGACTCGAGAGACATAAACAAGATCACCATCAGGTACAAATTTCCTTTGCCTAGGATGGATGACTTAATGGATTGCTTAAGTGGAGATTAAAAAAAAAAAAAAGATTTGAAAAGTGGATATCACCAGATAAGAATGAGAAAAGGTGATGAGTGGAAAACAATCTTTAAGACAAATGAGGGATTGTATGAATGGCTTGTTATGCCATTTGGCTTAACAAATGCCCCAAGTACTTTTATGAGGCTGATGAATGAAGTATTGAAGGATTTCATCGGTAAGTTTGTAATTATCGTATATATGAATGATATAATGATCTTTAGCAAGACTAAAGAGGAGCATTTAAGACATCTGACATTAGTGATTATGAGACTACAATAGGAGAAGCTGTTGATAAATCTGAAGAGGTCCTATTTTATGAAGACATAACTCATTTACTTGGGTTTTTTGATCTCTTCAAATGAATTGAAGATGGATCCCGAGAAGGTCAGAGCAATCAAAGAATGGCCATCACCAAGGAGTATGTTTGAAGTGAGAAGATTCCATGGATTATCCAGTTTCTATAGGAAATTCATTAGAAATTTCAGTGAAATTTTTGCACCAATGATGGATACGGTGAAGAAAAGACACAAGTCTTTCAAATGGACAGAAGAGGCCGAGAGGAGCTTCAATATATTGAAGGAGAAGATAATAGAATGACCAATTCTGGTCTTGCCAGATTTTGAGAAGACATTTCAAGTGAGATGTGATGCAAATGGAGTTGCAATTGGAGTAGTTTTGAGCCAAGATAATAGGCCTGTTGCATATTTTAGTGAGAAGCTAAATGCGACTAAGGAAAAGTACTCCACATATGATAAATAATTTTATGCCATAATTCAAGCCTTGAAGAAATGGAGGCACTACCTTGTTCCAAAGGAATTTGTCTTGTATAGCGACAACTGAGATTTACAATTCATAACTAGATAGGAGAAGTTAAACCATAGACATGCTAAGTGGATAGAGTTTATGCAGAATTTCACTTTTGTCATTAAACATATTGCTGGTAATGCTAACAAAGTTGTTGATGCATTGAGCAGGAGATGCATGATTCTGCAGGAATTCCAAGTCAAGACCTTGGGGTTTGAACACCTTAAGGATATGTATTGTGATGATCCAGATTTCAAGGAAGCATACGAAGTATGTGCAAATCCTACGCTGAGAGACAAGAGCTAGTGGACAGAGTATATGACCCAAGAGGGATTGTTGTTCAAAGGAAATCAACTGTGCATACCAAAATGCTCAATGAGGGATAACCTTTTGAAGGAAAAGCATAGTGGAGGGTTGGTTGGACATTTTGGCCATGATAAAACATTTGCATAGTTGAACAATTCATACTATTGGCCAGGTATGAGAGTAGAGGTGAATAAATTTGTGAAAATATGTAAGATTTGCTAGTATGCAAAAGAAAAGAAACATAACACTGGATTGTATCAACCATTACCTATTCTAGATAGGCCTTGGGATGCAATAAGCATGGATTTTGTGTTGGGATTGCGTAGAACCTAGAAGGGAAGTGATTCCATATTTGTTGTAGTTGATAGATTTTCGAAGATGGCACACTTTATCCCATGCCAGAAGACTAGTGATGCAACACATGTTGCAAATTTGTTTTTCAAGGAAGTTGTGAGACTTCATGGATTTCCCAGGAGCATTGTCTCGGACAGGAACACTAGATTTGTTGGTAATTTCTGGAGAACATTATGGGAGAAACTGGGGAAAAAATTGTCTTTTAGTTCAACATATCACCCTCAAACAGATGGAAAGACTGAGGTGGTAAATAGAAGTTTATTGAATTTGTTGAGAATATTGGTCACTGAACATCATAGCTAGTGGGATCAGATTCTTCCACAAGCAGAGTTTGCCTATAATGACTCACCAAAGACAAGTATAGGAAAAATCCCATTTCAGATGGTGTATGGGATGAAGCCAAGAGGAGTATCAGAATTGAGAGATTTGGAGCAAAGTGAATTTAGAAGCACTAGAGCAGAAGAATTCATTGCAGAGATGCAGAGGCTTCATAGTCAGATCAAGGACCAGTTGCAGAACAACAATGTAGAGTATAAACACAGAGTTGTTCAACACATGAGAGAAATTCAATTTGAAGTGGGAGACCAAGTTTTAGCACACTTGAGGAAAGAAAGGTTCCCAAGAGGAACATGTAACAAGATGAAGTTGAAGAAAATTGGACCATGCAAGATCCTAAGAAAATTTGGTAACAATTCTTATGAGATAGAGCTGCCATAGTATGTGGGAATATCACCCATATTCAACATTCTATACCTGTATCCTTACAGGGAAGATGACACAGAAGGATCAAAAGATCAAGAGAAGATTCAGTGGGAGAAGTAGATGCCTGTAGCAGAAAATCCACCGATGGAGAAGATCGTTGATTAGAGGATTGGTAAGAAAACCAGGAGGAAGACCTATTTTGAATATTTGATCAAGTGGAAGGGACACCCGATAGAAGATTCCAGTTGGGTAAGTGAAGCTGATGTCCAGAAGCATGGAAGGTCAGTGCAGGAGCTAATGAACAGGAGTCCATGAAATTCCTTCCCAGAGGATTATGATGCAGGAGCATCGCCAGCAGAGAACACATGGACAACACAACGAGCACCGTGCATAGCGCACCTTTTGAGAAAAAGTTTTAATTTTGAAAGATAACGTATCTCAGAGAAATTCTGAATACTTGATGAATCAAGGAAGTTTTAATGGTCGGAGGTTGCACGATCGCATAAGATCGGGAGAAGATCAGATCGAGATATTTCACTCTTATCTATCTATCTCAGATATTTATTGTAACAGAGACTTAGTAGTTGAATGCTTTTAATTCGATCAGATAGGTAGTTGGAGGAAACCCTATAGGACCTCTTGTATATGTAGATGCATTGTATGCTTGAATAAGGATGCTGCAGATTAAGTATGAGATAATTGTTATTGAATGTAGTTTTTATCAGAGTTGTAGCCATTTTACATTTGAATGAATATAACAGAGGGATATTGACCCAATGCATGGTGTTGCTACTGTTTACAGTTTCCCTATTATTTTTTGTTCTCATGAATGAATGAGTTATGTTATTGAGTATATGAAATTGTGAAGCATTTGGATAGATTTCTATTGTTTCTCTTCGTTGATTTCATGCAAGGTGTGCATATAGTTCGCAAGGAGTGCGTTGACAAAGTCTGTTTCGACTCAGAAGCTCAGAAGAGATAGCATGAGACTTCCATTTGCAAGGAGTGCAAAGGGACTGCTGCAAGGTGTTCACATTCACTCGCAAGAAGTTAAGTCTTGCGTAAAAATCTATTGCAAGGAGTGCAAAGATTGGAAGTTCGACTAAGTGTCGAAGTAACCCTATGAGGAGTCAAAGGGTTCGAAGAAACAAATCTCAAGAGATATAGAGGGAGAATTTTTCAAAGGAAATGAAGCTCTGAAGGTTTCACAAGCTATTAGCTAAGATCCGTCCAAGAGGGAGCGGGATCGTTCCAAACCGTTGGATATGGGAAAAGTGCTTGAGCTTTAAGTCTTTGTGTGCATAGAGGAGCGTGGATTTGCCAAATTCATGAAGAGGCTAGGGACCGTCCATCATCCAGAGGAACAAGTGGTGTAAGATCTACGACTCCGTAGCGGAAGCACTTAAGAAGTTCATAGGTGAGGAGAGAGAGAAATCGCCGAAGTGGATTCTGGCTGTTGGTTGCCAAAGGGGGGGGGGTACGTGTCAATAGATCTAATACTTCGGGGAAAGTCACTTCGAATATTTCAGTTGAGGAGTTGAAACTCTCGAACCCCGAAGAGATTAAGTAAATTGTAGTCGTCAGATTCAGAAGGACACGTGGCAGAGATCTACGAACTTTGGGTAAAATCACTTCGAAAGAAAAAAAGTGAGGAGAAGTTGAAACTCTCGGAGCCTGAATAGCCGAAGTGAATTGTGACCGTCAGATCCAGAGGGACACGCATCGACAGATTGTGTACTTCGGGAGGAAGTAAGGGTGGAGAGTTGAAACTCCCAAAGCCCGAAGAGCTGAAGTGAATCACAAACGTCGATCTGTGAGGGACATGCGTCGACAGATTGTTGACTTTGGGTGAAAGAACCCCAAGAGAAAGCGAAGGAAGAGGGTTTGAAACCTCTGAAGCCCGAATAGCCAAAGTGGTTTGTGGCTGTCGATCTGCGGGAGACACACGTCGACAGATCATGAGTTCCGGGTGAAATCACTCTCGGAGAATGTGTGTGTGGAAAGATTGAGATTTCTGAAAGACGAAGTCCCAAAGTGAATGAGGACTGTTGATCTGTGAACGAAGATCGACGCTGGGGAATCATTGCGGAGCGCGTAGGTGAAATCAGTGGACATGCTAGTACATAGCCCACAATTCACCAATGCCGTTGATCTTGTTAGGACGGGGGATCAACGACCATGATTTATAATAGATTGGGTGAGCACTTTTCAGATTGCGGGGACAGAGCTCTCCGATAAAGTGCGAGTAAGTTGGCGGCCCACAATTTCTGTGAACCGTCGATCGACGAAAAAATCGGTAATGATCAGATCGTGATTGTGAAACCTTGAGGGTGATAACAGGGCCTGTGATTGATTGAGTTTTAGACCAACAAGGTCCCAAGGAGCTGATCTCGCTCGAATATTTATCAATCCTTGACTGGGAGGTCGAGCAGCCCCGAGGGAGATAAAGGGGGGGGTTTGCGTCATCCTGATACTATTTTGGCTCAACTTAAGACTTATCTAGTTCAAGTGTGCATAACCATTGAGTTTTCCACACAACCAAACCAACTTAGCTTGCTACCCATTTGCAAAAGCTTAGCAAGTATTGTGCCTTATGAAATATTAAATTAGAGTTCCCTTCAGTATTTTATTTAAATATTGAGGGGCTTTTGTAGTCCAAGATGAGATATCATTTTTGGGATTATCTATGTAGTGTAAGTCATTAATATATGACTGATATCCCATGATTATTATTATATCAATAAAATATTATGTAATATTCTATAAATAAAATGTTATGTACATTGAAATTATTTTGGACAAAAAGGTGAAATAGATTTTTTTTTTCCATGTTATAAAGCTTGGGGAAAACCCTCAAGTAATTCCCTCCATTTCTAGGATGGTACCCATGGTAAATCCTTGAATATTTAGGGCATAAGGCCAGTCAAAAACATGGCTCAAATCCATTACAATAATATACAATGAGAGAACATTGGGAGTGAAATCATTTTGTGGATATTTGCAAAGAAAAGAATATAGGAGTGTCAAGCCTCAAAAGAGATACACTTGGATGAGAGAACATTGAGAGTGCTAAATCATATTGTGGAGAATTTGTCGAAGACAAGAGTACATAATGTGTGTCAAAAGAGATACAATTGTAAATTGAGAATCCCATAAGAACAAAATGGGCGAGAGCTTGAAAGGTACCATATAATAAACCTTAAATCGTCGACACTGTCAATTGTTAGGTCATAAAAAGAACACTAAATGTTTCAACTGAGGGAAGTGAGGTGCTCTTACAACCTGAGGTGGAAGTGATATCAATGTATGCACGATGTGGGTTGTTGATAATAAATAAAATAGAAAAATGTTGACATGCAACATTTAATGTCAAAAAGAATAAGAAAGAAACAAAACAAAACTAGAATAGATCCATTTTAATCCCAGCTATTTTAAGCACCAAGAGGTTTCCGTGTAGGTTTTATTTGATTCCTCTCAGTGATTAAAATATCCAGGGTTAAGATTGATCTACTATAGTGTATAATACAATATTCACAACAATTTCAGCTTCTAGACAATTGAATATATGTCCTTATAATCCAAAATGGAATTGAAACAATTCTCCCATTTTAAACTTTGTAATTAAATTTTGGCAAAGTTTGAATTAAATGTCCAAAGCAAAAGTCACGAGAAGATGAAACGAATCATATTGATGGTTGGCCTTCCAAGCAACCCTATTAAAAAAATGAATCATGTTGGAATTGACGGGTGGGGAGAAGGTGAGGGAATGAAGAAGGAGGGCAACTACAGAAGCATGAACAACTTGGTAGAAGAAACTTTCTTGAAGATCGAAAGTTTCCCCTAAGCCAAATCAATCTGTAATTTTGCTAGTGAGTAGAAATACACATAATCTGTGTATAGTTCACCCTTTTGTAACTATTTATTAATCTTAATAAAACCCCCCATTGAATGATGATTTTCTTGTTTGGGTTTCTATCATAAGATCTCT
>ML885073.1:5618-19943 GCA_009831015.1 Picea engelmannii
CTCATTCTCAACCAAAGCTTTCCATTTCTTAAAAGTATCAAAAACATCAGATTTTTGTCGAATGCAATAAACCCAAGTTTTTCTAGTTGCATCATCAATAAAAGTAACATAATAATTAGAGACACCAAGAGATGATACCTGAGATGGTCCCCATACATCTGTATCCACAAGCTCTAACCTTTCATTCTTCTTTTCTTTTTCGACTCTGAGAAATCTGACTCTCTTTTGTTTTCCATAAACACAATGCTCACAGAAGTCCAAATCATTTTGTTTAAGATATGGCAACAAATTTCTTTTGTGAAGGATCTGCATACCCTTCTCACTCATGTGTCACAGCCTATGATGCCATAGTGTTGTATCCACTCCTGTAGAAGCTAAAGATATAGAAGAGTCAATATTACCAGTACATAAATACAATGTACCTACCTTCTCTCCTTTTGCTATCACCAATGATCCTTTGATGACCTTCCATGTCTTATCTGTAAATATGGATATACAACCTTCACTTGCCAACTGCCCTGTTGAAATTAAATTTTTCCTTAAATCTGGAACATGTCTTACCTCTTTCAACAACCATTGGTTTCCATTTCGTTGTTTTATTTTTACCTTTCCCATTCCAACAATTTTGCATGGTGCATCATCACCCAAATGAACCTGTCCAATATCACCTTGAACATAATCTAGAAAATGTTTCCTATGGGGTGTGGCATGAAATGAAGCCCCTGGATCTACTACCCAAGACTCAGAAATATTATCTACAGAAAGAATCAAAGCATCTTGTAACACATCACATGTTACATTTGCTTCATGATTTCTCTCCTGCTGTCCATCTCTTTGTTTCTTTGGAGCTTTGCAGTCTTTCTTCAGATGTCCTTTCTTCCCACAATTCCAACACTCTATCTTTCCAAGTCTAGATTTGGATCTGCCCTTCCTAGAATTTCCGCAGTTCCCTGAGCCCTTTCCTCTATCCTTTTGTCTTCCCCTGTTCTCCATGTTCAACGCATTACCTGGTGTCTCACCTGTGCTTTTCCGTCGCATTTCCTCACTAAGGATAACACCAACAACATCATCAAATTTTAAAGTATTTGAACCAGAGACAAAGTTACTTACAACCATGACCAAGCTGTTCCAGCTTTCTAGCAATGAGCACAAGATTAGAAGAGCCCTGACCTCATCATCAAAGTCCACTTTTATAGAACTTAATTGATTAGTAACCGTATTAAATTCATTTAAATGATTTGCAACAGACCCAGCTTTTGACATCTTCATATTAAATAATCTCTTCATTAGAAATACCTTATTGGACGCCAAGGGTTTTTCATACAATTTGGCCAATGAGTCCATCAAACCCTTCGTTGTCTTTTCTTTGGAAGTATTGAAAGCCACCGACACTGCCAGGCTCAACCATATCGTTCCTAGAGCCTTTCTGTCAAGAATCTCCCATTCTTTGTCCTTCATGGCCGTTGGATTCTCTGCTACTCCACCCAATGGTAGGAATAGATCCTTCTGATATAAATAATCTTCCATCTACATCTTCCATAACTGGTAGTTTTGGTCGTTAAATTTCTAGACCCTAAACTTTCCATCTTCCGACATTGCTCCCACTTGAACCAGGAACCCTCTTTTCCTGCGAGTTACCTTTCGCTCTGATACCAGTTGTTAGAAAAACAGGACCATGGAGCAATAAAATAAAACAAATGCGGAAACAAAAAAAACAGAAGATACACAATACAATAGAGACACAGATTTATGTGGTTCACCTAGTGTGGGCTACGTCCACCAGAGAAATTGCCAGGTCCTTCCTTTATTATTATCCAACATATGAAGGGATACAACCTACAACAAACCTGCTGTAACTTCCTCTTCTTTCTCTCACAATCTCCTATCTCATAATACAATATTCACGATCACCATAGCCACAATACATTTCCCTCATAAAAGAGGGTTTCCTTCTAGGGAAAAAAACCCTAACATAATCTCTACCATTAGATCCGCGAGCTTATAATGAACGGTCCAGATTTACAATGAAATTACAATATACATTTACAAGGCAATTTTTCCTTTCGGGGCTTCGCCCCTGAACCCATGTTGGGGGCCTGCTTACCCCCAGACCCCCTAGCTGGGGGGATAGCCCCCCCAGACCCCACAGAGGGGGTACCCCCCCTCTGCACTCCCCCGCATGGAAGAGTGTACATACTTTTGGGGTGTAAATACTTCGTGGGGTATAAACACGGCTGAAAGTAAAAGACCTCTGAATCAGGAAGATAATCAAGCTCCACAACCAACAGATTTGCAAAGTTGCAGAGATGTATTCGACTTGGAATGGTAGAAATTTTAGTTTTAATGGCCTCTTGTAAGTTGGACAAAATTAATGAATCAACGACCGAGATTCGTCATGATAAATTTAAAAATTCATAAGGTTTCGGTCATTTGGAAGGTAGAAAAAATCAATGGTCGAGATTCAATTTTGACAGTTGGGGAAATGGATCAAATTGGCGGTTTGGAATCATTTCAGTCGTTGGAGGGTTGGAATAGAATTGATGGTTAAGATCGTCTCGAGTGAGAGATCGATGACCCAGATTCACCTAGGTTTTTGTAGAAATTTTCTAAGTGTTGGAAAATTTCCAAGAGAAATGGTCGATGGTTAGGTCAGTTGAAGAGGTAAGGAGTTTGATTCGGCCAAAAGAAATCTCCAACAATCGATGGTCGGGTGTCGACAGAGTTGGATGAGGTTTGGTAAATAAACGACCATGATTATTTTTCAATGGTTGTTCGACGACCCAGATTGATTGGAGATTGATAAAAGATTTTCTAAGAATTGAAGTTGGCCAAGGAAAATTGATGATGGTCGACGGTCGGGTCAGCTGAATTCAACAAAGTGTTGGAGTTGAGAAAGATAAATCTTTGATGGGCCAATGGTCGGGCATCGATCGAATCAGTAAGGTGTATGTTTTCACGGATGGTCGATGGGTTGATGGTCGGGCATCGATCGATTCGACGAAGGGTCGTCCAAGAGAAATGGTCGATGGTCAATGGAGGAAAAATGGTGATGATGTGTCATGCTACATTAACATCCATGTGTTGTGCCACATCATACAATTTGACACCTCAGGATGACGTTTCATGCTACGTCAACATCCAGGTGTCATGCCACGTCATCCTAGAAGTGGTCGACAACCGATGGTCGGGTTGATCAAACTAGAAAAGTGTTTCGTTAGTTAGCAGGGATGACCGACAGTCGATGGTCGAGCGTTGGTTGAATTAGTAAGGATTTTTCATTCAAAAATGAATATCACCAATGGTCGATGGTCGGGTCGGTTAGTTTAGCATTGTGTTGTGAATCGGTTGTTAAAGGAATGGGTCAATGGTCGACGGTCGGGTCAACAATTTGGGAAAAATGATGTGCACACCCAAAGGAGAATGTCAATCATCGATGGTTGATGGGGCACATATCAACGACTCATATTCCATGCAATTTGAGGTCGATGGATTGGATTTAAGGGTTGTTAACACAATAAAACAATAATTTTATGCAGATTTTTGTGGTTTTTGAAGGTCATTAACTTGCGGGGCGATTTGAGGCCCTACGTGACATTTTTATCCAATCAAAACCCATGAGAAAAGAGTGTACCAAGGTACACTCTATATCTACAACTCAAATAAAAGAACTCATGGAGAGCTATCCAATGAGCTAAATTGTTTGCAAAACAAAGCTCGTATGAGAAAGTTACAACCAAAATAATAAGGGTAAAATTTTGGCACAAATTTACTTCCAGAGGGCATAACTCCATGCTCAGAAGTCCATTTGGGGCACATGAGTAGTCTATGGAAATAACATGAACCATAGAAGACAACCATGGAGTCATATTTGGGATCGAGGTATGTAAAAAAATGTGTTGGAAGTAAAAGAAGACACGTGTAACATACAAGGATAAATTGGTTAAAACAACATAAACTTCTCTAGACCTTAACTTTCAACTCAGAGCTTGGATTTGAGAAAATGACTAGTTTTTGGAAAGGTATTGAGGATTATAATACATTTATCAACCCATAATTTGAAATTGACAATAAAATTTCTCATAAATTAATAAAGAGATTTTTGTAGCAGTAAAAGAGTGGAAATTGTAGCATGTAAATGTTGTAACTTTTCGTTTAGAACTCAGATTGAGGCATGAATACAACCATTGGAAAGTTGTTCCAAAGAGACATGCATCTAAGAAATTAGAATTAGAATTTGTATTCTAACGGATGAAATGTTTTATGCTATGCATGTTCTAACAATAATTATTACATGCACATTTCTTGCAGAATTAGATGTACATGAAAGCAACTTTGGTTCTTATATGAGGATTGGAGTAATAGAAGATGCTCAGGGATCTTACTGCCATGAGAAAGAGATCAAAGGTCTACATGTTAGCATGGGGAATGATGAGACATATTCAAATGGAAGAATAGACATGTAGGAGCTTATAGCTATGAGAATTCTGCATAGGGAAGTGCAGAGCTATAAAGTTGATAATGAAATGATTATGAAGGCTCATGAAGAGATAATTCGAAGTTTAAATATGTTGCATAAACAAGTCAACAAAGACTATGGCACCATGCAAGAATCTAGTGCTAGAAAAGTGTTAACATCTAGATATCAAATCAAAAGGGAGGATCATGGGAATGACATGCAATCAAGAAACATGAGCAGGTGCCATCGTTCTCCAAGGCAATCCACCAGAAGAATTCATGCAAGTTTAGGGTCAGAGAGTAGCCCAAGTGTCTCTCCTATCCGGAGCAAAAGGAGAATTCCTCAAGAAGTTATCTTGGATGGTTATCTCTGGAAGATCAAGCCACCAACTTCCAATGGTGAGAACAGGAAAGGAGAAGAGGTAGAGGCCTGACTATTGGAAATGAAGAAATATTTCCAACTACATGATTACCCTTCATGGGTAGAAGCAAGAATTGTAACCTACCACTTGCAAGGAAAGGCATCCATGTGGTGGGATAAGCTTAAGAAAGCCAAGCACCTTGACGAGAATATGATCTCATGGAGGTAGTTCAAAGGATATTTCCAAGAGAAATATTTGTTTGAGCATTACTATGAAAGAAAGATGAAAGAGTTATTTGAACCCAAGTTGGGAACCATGACAATGGAGGAATGTGAGAAAATTTTCTTTGAGTTGGTGAAGTATGTTGAATTCATAAAGGATGAGAAGGTCAAAATCCAAAGGTTTCTAAGTGGGTTACCCTCCCTCTATTGTGACAAGATTCAATATGATAACCCCAAGACTTTGGAAGAAACCATAAGGAGAGCAAGGCATCTTTATGAGAAAAGCATAGGAAGGCTAGTTTTCCAAAAAGCTTGGAATGACAAGATGAAGGGGAAAAAGGACCAAAGGGAGAAAGGTTTTAAACCACCTTTTTCAAAAACAACACCCAAGCAAATCAACAAGGTCAATCAACCCAAAATGAACACAAGACTACAGATTCATCTGGGAAAAGGCCAAGGCAACAACCTGTACAATGTTCAATATGTGAGGGAAATCATTTATATGGGGACTTCCCTCACAAAGGAGAGAGAATGAGGGTTGTCCACAACATTCAGGAGGTTGAAATAGTCGAAGGCATGGGAAGAAGCATGCCAAGGATTTGTGCAGCTTTGGACAAAAAAGAAGTTGAATATCGATCCCCAATGATTGAAGTGGAAGGTAAGATTGACAACCATCCCATAACAATTTTAATTGATTATGGAGTTAACCATAGTTACATAAACTCTAACATTGTTGAAAAATTTCACTTACAAAGGAGTAAGCATAAGAAATCTTGGTTGGTTCAATTAGCCACATGAGCTAAGAGAAAGATCAATGAGCTTGTTAAAGATTGTCTGATAGACATGAAAGGACTCAACGCAAAGGTAGATGTAAATATCATACCATTGGGTTCATATGATTGTCTAATTGGCATGGATTGGTTGGAAAAACACCATGTTGTCCCATACTATTACAACAAGAAAATTAGATGTCTTGATGAATAAGGTTAACAAGACACGATTCATGACATTCCAAGAGTTGTAGTTGTTAGAGAAATTTCAGCTATGTAGTCGAAGAAGAGTTTTAGGAAGGGATGCCATATTTTTGCAACCCATATGGAAGAGGTAGATGAAGATAGAGTGGCAAGCATTGAAGACCATCCGGTTTTGATGGGCTTTGAAGATGTTTTTATGGAAATCCTAGGATTTCCACCAAAGAAAGACATTGATTTCTCTATTGATTTGGTGCTAGGAGCTGCCCCAATGTTCAAGACACCATACAGAATGGGCAGACCAGAATTGAAAGAGTTGTAGATGCAGGTTGAAGAGTTGTTAAAGAAGGAGTACATATGCCCAAGTGTGTCACCTTTGCGAGCCCCAATTATTTTTGTGAAGAATATATATGGAACCTTAAGGCTGTGTATTGATTTCAAATAGCTAAATAAGCTCACCATAAAGAACAAGTATCCTTCTCAAGAATTGATGCTTTGTTTGATCAACTAAAAGGTGCAAGGATCTTTTCGAAAATTGATTCAATATCAGGTTATAATCAAGTAAGGATAAAAGAAGAAGACATCGACATGACAACATTCAGAAAAAGATATGGGATTATGAATTCACGATAGTACCATTTGGACTATCAAATGCCCCATCTGTTTTTATGTGCCTAATGAATGAAATGTTTAGGGAATACCTAGACAAGTTTGTAATTGTGTTCCTAAATGATATAATTGTCTACTCTAAGTCAGAAGAGGAACATAATCAACATTTAAGAATGGTGTTGGAAGTTTTAAGAAAACATAAAGTGGATGCTAAGCTAAGTAAGTGCATATTTTTATCAAAAGAAGATTCACTACTTGGGGCATATAATTTCAGCATAAGGGATAGTAGTGGATCCTAAGAAGATAGAGGCCATTAGAGGATGGCCAGTGCCAAAGAATGTGACAAAGGTCATATCATTCATGGGTCTTGTCGATTATTACCGAAGATTCATAAAATCTTTTCAAAGATTGCAGGTCCAATTACTTCTTTGCAAAAGAAGGGAGTGAAATTTGAATGGACACCCAAGTGTGAAGAGAGCTTTCAGCAGCTGAAATACATATTGACAAGTGTGCCAATCTTGAAGATTGAAAATACATATGAAGAATTTGTAGTATGCACAGATGCGTGCAAGGAAGGGCTTGATGGAGTTCTTAGTCAAAAGGATCATGTGGTATGCTAGGAATCCAAAAAATTAAAAGAGTATGAGAGAAATTATGCTACCCATGATCTAGAATTAGCAACAATTGTACATGCAATAAAAATGTCAAGAAATTACCTCATGGGGAGAAAATTTGAGCTAAGGACAAACCATTTTGGTTTGAAGCATTTGTTTGAACAACCAACACTAAATGTCAGACACACTAGATGGTTGGAATTTCCTAGTGAGTATGACTTTGAAATTAAACATATAAAATGAAAGGAGAATCGAGTGGTTGATGCACTCGGTAGGAGAGCTCATGAAGTGCATATTGAAGCCATGAACATGTACAAGATAGATATGAAAGACATAATTGTTTCAACAACAAATTCAGATCAACATTATCTAAAAATAAAAGATATATTATAGCAAGGTAATTTTCGCAGAAATTTAATTCTTATGAGATGAAAGAAGATGGAATTCTCATGTACAAAGACAAAGTACATGTGTTGAATTCCAGTGAGCTGAAAAATAAAATTCTGAAGGAAATGCATGATGTGCCATATGTTGGGCACATGGGATATCATAAGACAATTGCAATTGTAAGAAGCCAATAGTTTTGGCCAGGAATGAAGAAGGAAGTGGCTAATTCCATAGCCAGATGTCTAGAATGTCAGAAGGTGAAAAATGAACATAAACCTCCAGCTGGGTTGCTACATCCATTGTCCATTCCATAATGGAAGTGGGAAGTACATGTTACAGTGAATTTTATTACAAAGCTGCCCAGAACAGTGCAACAACATGATTCCATCATGGTGGTGGTGGATAAATTAACTAAGGCAACACATTTTATTTCGGTGAATACAACACACAAGGCAACCAATATTGCAGAGATCTACATGAAATAAGTTCCTAGGCTACATGGAGTGCCTAAGGAAATAATTTCATATAGAGATCCAAAGTTTACATCCAATTTTTGGAAAGGCTTGTTCAAGGGCTTTAGAACAAATTTAAATCTCAGTACAATGTATCATCCCGAGTCAGATGGGAAAACAAAGAGAACTAATAGGATAATTGATGACATGCTCATAATTTATGTGATGGATCAACCATAAAAGTGGGAGGATTATATCCACTTAGTGGAATTTGCATACTATAATGGGTATCAGGCCTCATTGAAAATGAGTTTGTTTGAAGCATTGTCTGGCAAAAAGTGTAACACACTAATGAGTTGGGATAATCCAGTAGACAGAGAAGTTGTTGGGCTAGATTTGCTAAAGGAAATGGAAGAGAAGATGGCAAAGATTAAGAATAATTTAAAGGCTACACAAGACAAGCAGAAGAGTTATGTAGACAAGAATAGAGTCTTTATATATTTTAAAATGGGCAAACATGTGTTTTTATAAGTGAAGGCAAAGAGAAGTTCGCTAAGATTAGGAAGTTGCCCAAACTTGGTAGCGAGATATTGTGGGCTTTTTGAAATATTAGAAAAGATAGGGCCAGTTGTATACATGATAGCATCACCTACATCCATGAGAGGGCATAATGTATTTCATGTGTCATTATTAAAGAAATATGTGCTTGACCCTAACCATATAATTGATTGGAATGTGATCCAGGTAGAGCACGAAGGGGATTTCTGAGTGAAACTAGTATGCATCATGGACTAGAAAGTCAATGTGCTAAAAAACAAGGCCATAGGGCTGGTAAGGTTCAATGGACCTGCTATGGTCCCGAAGATGCTACATGGGAGCATGAAGAAAACACAGGGAAGAATATCCGCAAATTTTTTACAATTTTGAAGAAAATAAAATGCAATCTACTCCATTTTGAGCAACTAGAGCTCCAAAACCAGATCTCAAAGTCCTGGCCAACTGCGTTGGGGACCCTGATAAAAGAATGGCTCATTCCCTGGGTTAATCCTAGTAAACGAATGATCCATTCCTTGGATTATCCCTAATAAACAAATGTTGCATTCCTTGGGTTGGTAAGTTGAGAGGAACAATAGATTATAGTTGGAACTATTGTTGGAGTTGTGAAATTGCAGAATTTCATTTCTAAATAAAATTGCATATATGTATATCGACATTGTGTGGACCAAGGATGACACACAATTGTAGGGGAGGGGGAATGTAACATCCCCACTATAATCCCCAATTTAATTAACGTTTAATGTAGATATGATATGTGGCTATGGCCAAGCGATGTAATATGTGAATTGTATTTCTATGTTTTAATAATAAAATGTGATGTTAGTTGCTAAGGGGGACATGGAAAGATACAGGGGCTGAATTAATCCACAAGAGAGGGGAGAGTCTAGGATAATGGCCAAGAGGGGTCCAAGGGGGAATTACCCATGTATATTAATTCAACCCATTTTTCTAAATTTTCTATTGGTATATGAACCTTCTAATTTATGATTGAGTGTTCCCAAAGGAAATCATTAAATACATGTAAAAGGGTGGGTGTGAGAAGCCACATCCCATAGTTATTGGGCATATGGGGGATGAGTACAATCAACTTGAGGAAGTGTGTGAATCAAGAAAGGTAAGCCAAAGGGAGGAAATTCATATGGGTTGGTACAACATTTTTACACATTCAATTTTGTGCATAAGGAGCAAGTAGAGAGGAGGAAAGAGAGCTTGGAGCTAGAACAACCATGGAGGGAAAATTCTAGAGCATGTTGGGGCGTATCTGAAGCGTATTTGAAGATGGAAATTGAAGATCCAAGTTGTCAGGCCCGAAGAGTGAACTCTTGTCTGAGTTGCACTAAAATAACAAGTGTTTGTTGTGGTTTGCTGGTAGTTTTCTTTGCAGTAAAATACTAGATGAGAGATTCTTGGTTAGCTATGCCAAAGAGACCCTGATAAACGAATGGGACGCTCGAGGGAGTGAGATCAATGAAGGGTTACATTCCTTGGGTTGGGTAGGTCAAGAGGAAGATAGTTGGTGGATAATTGAGATAGATGTAGGAGAATACCAATGGGTTGTGAGTTTTATGAGATGTGAGTGGATAGTGAGAGACCACCCTCTTTTGTGGATTACTAGCCTTAGCTAGTGCGTGATTGGTTGTTGAGATTTGGAACAATGAGTCTATATTTGGGTGGAACGTCCGTCCCAAGTAGCTAGTTGCACAACTATTTATAAAAAATAAGTGTTTTATCTTGTTTTTGTTTGGATTTATGAGTTAAATTGTTGTCCATGAACTCTATGTATTTGGAAATAATTTATATGTTGTTGTGTTGAATTATTAGGCTGCATTCATGTTTATTTTAGCATGTTGTATATGCATCAAGTGAATGATATCAAACAATAGTCAAATTTGCATGTAATTCGTAGTTGTAAGCTACAGGAAATTAACTAGTTAGCACAAATTTCATTTTTATGAGTATTCTGCACCGTAATGTCCCTTGGTTGGGCTGGGGGACCTTACAAAGGTTGTCCCATGTCCCCAACCCTTTCAAGCATATACATTGACAAGTTAGAAGATTGTTTGGAAGAAGCAAGTTGTGTTGGCACACCTCTCACTAATAGAGTCGCGTTCCTTCTACTTTATGTTGATGATATTGTTCTTATGGCAAGGAGTCCCTATGATCTTGATAAACAACTAAAAATCCTCGAGGAATTTTGCTCTAGTACGGGTATGATTGTGAACATTGACAAAATGGAGGTTGTGATAATTAAATCCAAAAAGATCACTTACGCTAATTTTGTGCATGACAACAACAACTTGGAGGAGGTGACTTCATACAAATATCTTAGAATCGATCATCATCATGAGCTTAATTGGAACTATAGCATTGAGAAAAGGATAAGAAGAAATTCCTCTTTGAGACTCTCGTCACACCTATTATATTATATGGTTGTGAAGTTTGGGGCTGTAACATCTCTAGAGAATCACGAAGGAAGATAAAGCAAATCCAAAAGTGTTGTATAACTTATAATCTCAAGATTAAAGGCACTGCACCTTATCCTATCCTCCTAATAGAAGCGAGTATTTCCCCCATTGGGAGCACAACTATCACCGAGTATATAATGTACAAGAACAATTTAATAAATGTGGAAGACAAGAGGCTAAGATTGCTTCAAACTCCAATCAAAACCGCTTGCAACTCAAGAGGTGGCATAAATATGCCAAGTCTTGGCTAAATCATTGGGGAATAAATAAAGAGGTCACTCTACAAAATAATGATAATCTTGAAAATAGTATTACATCTAAAATTAAGGAGAAATTCTGGTGTGATAAATAATTAGAGGATAAAAAATAAATAAAGATATTATAAGGACATGATCAACCCTAATCTAGAAGATCAATAGTATATATCTATTTTGATTAACGTAAAGAAGAAAATAAACATTTCTAAATTAAGAACAAACTCTCATGAGATCCATAGTGAAACATGGCGTTGGACAATTCCTAAAACATCGTGGGTCAAAAGAACTTGTCATCTTTGTGACACTAAGAGGGTTGAAGATTAAAGCCACTTTCTCTTACAATTTCCTACGTACACCCACATTAGACCACAATTTCAAAATATTTATTATAGTACCAACCTTCCTATCCTTTTAACTCATCAAAACTATGGTGATTTAGGAACGCTTCTCTTAAATATTTTCGAGCACAAAAATAAAATTCTACAAACCAAGTAATTCCTTACCTCTCTCAAGGTTTGATAAACCAAAATTTTGTCTCAGTGGACATTAACCATCATCATAATCATCATTATCTAACATTTTATTAAACATGTTAATGCAATTTATATTCGTTTGAACAATGTTATTTGATGAGTGTCCCTAGATGTGTGCAAAGACAAGAATGAGTATTTCCAATTGATCTTACACATTGGTAAGGGTTGTATGCCGAGTGTGTGACATGTGTACAATTGGGACAGAAGGAGTAGCATCCCTTTTTTCTACCTACTAGAAACTCCCTCGGTGTAACATGTTGGAGATGGTACTTCACCCAAGAGGGTACACATTGTTGAGAGGGTAGGTAGAAAGCAGTCACTAATGTGGGTATAACCAAGGGACGTGCAATAAGGACAGGTAATCCTTATTCTATAGTGACCATGAGTCTCTTACCATGAGTAAGTAAGATGGAGTTAACATAGGTCTCGTCCATGTTACACTAGTTTCTCTCCCACCATGAAAATGTGTATACCTAGAAGGGCTCAGTGATCATAACCTCACCCTGGTATTAGTTATATTGATCGAAATTCACCACTCTGAGATAAATTATCATTTTTGTGCATAACATCTAAAATGATATTTTAAATATAGAAGTGCACTCGTGAAAACATTACTTGTATCAAAATAATTGCATTCAATCAATTAGAGGGGATAGTGTGAGTAAATTAGGATTGATTTTATCAAGCAAGTTTGAAGTTGAAATTAAAGTACTAAAGGCATGTACTAGTAGGAGTTATTCATCTCCTATTTTAGAGGTTTTATTTATTGAAAAAGTGAATTATCATGTCCACACACCAAAAGAGTTAGAAAAGAGTAAGATGGAACATAATTGAATAAAAATAGGAAAGGTAGTTGGGAGTTGGGTGAATAATATACATTTAAGTTAACTGTACATTTTAATTATGCATGAAAGATACAAGTGGCTTGATGAATATTAGGCATGTTGGTTAATTAATAATTAGGAAATTTGCGTGAGAAGATATGTGGCATTTTGCACAAGTACTATTAGAAGAGAGGGAGGGTGGACATGGAAGGCACCTTATGCTCCCTAATGTTGGATGGTTGTTCCAATGTTGAAAATTTTCATGGTGAAATGGTGAAGAGTTTGATATTGATTGTGTAAATCATGTTTGAGTCTTATTTGAGAGTGGGGACTTCATAGTTTGTTGGTAGTTGCACAATCTGTTGGTAAATTGGACAATCCCTTTCACCATTGATAGCTTGTACACACCTTCAAATGACCCTTGTGACCTGTGGATTCTAGGAGAGGATGAATACTCTTAGGATATAGTATGGAGGTCAGTCAATAAGATTTCATACAATTGGCAAGCTAGAATTTGTATTTTTACCATGGACCACCCTTGGGGGAAAGCTTTGGGTTAAACGCTCAATATAATAATAATCTACAACCATATGAGAAAGAGTTAAGACTCTGAAAATCAATCTAATGTTTATATAAATTGTTGTTCAAAATATTGCGTGGGTTTTTGAGTTTTAGGTTTTGTAAATTTGTTTCTCTTGCATGGGAAAATTAGATCACTTAAGAGCCATTAGATTAGTCGTATGCCTTGCCTAAACATCTATAAAAATTTATGTTTATGTCGAAGAATTGCTTGAGTATTTTTTTAAAACTCATGAAGAATTTTTTCAGGCCTCGCAGAGGTGTGAATGCCCTACAATGGTGCAAGCCACGTGTAGTGCTTGGGCTACCAAAGACAACCCGCTCATGCAATCCAATTCACTTAGGTTTCCCATTTCACCCCCACACACATTTCCTGTAGCTTTCTATGAATGGGATTTTGCACTTGATATTAGTTATTGGGAAAAGTTAAGTGGTTTCTTTTGGGTTTCTCCTCTATAAATCAGGGGAGAAGGTAGATGGAGTTCAATAGTGTTATAATTCGTGAATAATGTCTTTATTATCCTTTTTTGGTTGGGTCACCTTCATTGCATGAATTGATAGCATAATCATGGCTTTTGAGTTAGGGGGGAATATCTCATTTTGAATTTGATTGTCTTCATTTGGTTGAAGTAACTTTGTTATTCGACAAATACTTAAAATATCATATGAAACCAAAGTACACACCATGTACACCAAATATGAGCATGGAGCACAACTCCAATGTAGATAAGAGAGATGAGTTACACAATAACACCTTCAAGAATGGGATAACGTCCTCCAAATACCCTAATATATCCATACATCCCAATTCACATCGTCCCCTCGATAATGACTACATAATCTCTATATATACATATTCAGACATTGCACATGTGGCCCCTTTATTAGGCCGACCACTATTACATATACATTTACCCCCATATGTGCCTCCCTTGGGGTGATATCATATACATTTAACCCCATATATGCCCCCCCTTTGGGTCATCTCATATTACTCTCCTTGAAAAATATTTGTCATCGAAGCTTTGTAATTAAGGA
>WSFP011496018.1:0-14325 GCA_009831015.1 Picea engelmannii
CCACATGTTCAATCTAGGATAGTTTCATGCTTTTTCTAGATTAACTCACACATAGGGAGTTAAAGGATAGTAACGGACCACATGTCCACATGCTAGTTTCCTAGGGATTTTAAAATTCCACAAGGTTGTACCAATGACATCTATCTAATTAGGTAATCACACTCTTGTAAGGACCAAGCGAACTCCACATGCAGCAAGGTGACATCTAATTAACTAAAACTTGGCTCACTTTCACTCACACACAAAAGTCACTTCTCACTCACATAGATTCTTCTCAAAATGTGGAGGTCTAAGTACGTTTCCTCCAAAGGGATTCCGAAAAAACCCCATCTTTTCTTGACAGGACTATCCACTCCCACTTTTAATCAAACGAGGTTGGTTTTCACCCCCACCCTCACAAAAAAACTTCATCTAAATTTTTTTCTAAAAACTCACTAAGTTTTCCTCCACAGGAGGTGCCAAAAGAAGTTTTTAGTCTAGGTAGGATTTTAGGGATAGGCATCCAAATAACTCCCCGTTATCTGGTTCTCACATTTTCAAACATAGAGGTTGACAAATAGGGAACTTCAAATCCTCCAAGTCCAGTGTTCCAATCACCATAAGGTAGGGAGATACCCATGAAGGGTCGAAGGCCGAGGTCCAGTTGTTCTGTGTGTCCCCCCTTGAGGCACCCACCTCTTGGATGGTATCCATCCCATGACCCATTTCTTAGGCCGAAAATTTAAATGCCGCACTTGGCCCGAGGTACCTAGTGACCAACTTTAGGACATCTACCCAGGTGGCGATTGTGGGCTGCAATCGCACCTTGATTGGATTTTGTGTGGCTATTGGGAAGTATCGCCAGCTCTTTTGGGATATGCCCCCTCTACCCCTCATTATAACCAATTACTTCATCCTTCACTAGTTTCTCTTCCGGTGACTTCAGACCCCACTGTTGAGTACTATTGGAAGGTTCAGTGCTATTTGAGAGGAAGGACGTTATGTCTTCTAGGACACAAGTATTTGCTTTCTTTTGATTCCCCCACGTGGAAAAAATGCACTTACCCACATATATGATTCTTTCTCATTTATGTAGGATGCACATCTGATTACAGTTTGAATTTGATATATATATTATGTAAAACAGTCACAGCAAAGACTCTTGTTTCTATTTTTCTCTCACCACTTTTTGCACACATTCACACAACTAGTCTGACATCATAGGGGAACCACAGAACCCTCGTCATTCACAACACTTGCTCAACCTTCCTCCTATCTTAGGGGGAGTATCTGGTCGTACCCGCTCATCGGTACCTCCTTCACACACTCCTGTGAGTGCTACTATCTTAGGATCATCTTTTCTTGGTTCTACATTACTTGGGTCCACTTCCCAAGGTCATCCATTCACTCGCTCTCCTTTGCACGGAAGTAGGGGACCCACTTCCTCTCAAGGAGGGAGCACCAACCCACCTAGTCCCCATCAAGGGTCAGGTTCACAACACACCATGGTTGGAGCTAACCCTCCCCCCCCACTACAGATGCCATATTTGGGCTCTCTCAACATACCGGATCTCACCAAGCTTACCAATGATCCTATATTGCATGACGCCACATGGCCTGCAATGCCAACAAAGATTCCTTCAGACATACCAAAGTTTGAAGGAAAGGTAGGGGATGACCCCGCCAATCATGTCATGACCTTTCATCTATGGTGTTCTTCCAATAGCATTATGGATGATTCCATCAGATTGCGATTATTTCAACACACACTCACTAGCCCATCAGCCAAATGGTATGTCGAAGAAAAATCAGGGTCCCACACAACCTTTGAGTCATTGGCCAAAGCGTTCTTAACTTTCTTCCAATTACCCATCCGCCATGACAATGGTCTAGAACTACTGTCTAAATTCAAACAGACCTCAGCCACCCACATTACTGACCACATTCATGAGTGGCGTAGGCGATGTAGTTTGTGTAAAGCAGAAACCACCAAGCAACAATGTCTCAACTGGTTTCTTAGATCACTTGTCACTCTCCTTGGTAAAGATGTAGCTTCCACATTCCCGCAATCTGAAGAAGAAGCCATTAGTAAATCCAAATAGTATGACCTCATTTACGCACAGTCAGGGTATTTATACATGGTACTTCCTGATCTTCCAAAACCTGTACCATTTGGTCAAGACAAACCTGGGATGTCTCACTCAGTAGACGGACTAATAGGTGCCACCACACACCATGGTCCACAACCCCAACCACCACCGATGTATGGGACACCTCAATACCCACCGGCATATGGGGGCACTTCTTATTACCCACCACCCCCTTATCAACAACCATACCTTGTTGCTATACCTCCACCCATTAGTGGACCACCACCGGCAACTCCCATACATCCACCTCCTCCAGTCACTAGTGGTACTCCCTCAACATCAGCTTATAGTACTAGTGAAAGCGTTGCGCCTTCCTATGTACCTTATGGATCAGTACCACCACAGAATCCATACTTTTCATTTCCTGGTCCTCCACAACCCATGGCCCCCCCACATCCTCATACGGGGGTAAACTTTGTTCAACCCTCTGCTGCTCAACAATACCAAAATTTTGAACAGTTGAACACAACCAATCCAACTCATCCATCAAACAATGCCAAGAAGAAAGGACGGAACAAGAATAACAACAACCCTGGTCAAGGCGGGAATCAACCCCCACAACATCAACCCACTGGGGGCAACCAGAACCAAGGGAACCAAAACCCCCAAGGGGGCAACAACAACAAACGCCAAGGGTGGAATAATGTTAAAACCATCTTCCCTTGTGCCCTTTGTGGTGATTTCGGTCATTACACTCACCATTTCCCTAGATCACTGATTTCAAATGGTTGAAAGACTCTGGGAGCCTTCTTCCTTCTCCTGCGCAACCTGCCCCTCAACAGGCACCACAACAATATGCGAAACAACCCCCTCCCACTGCACTGCAAAATCCTATCCCACATCAAGGTGTGGTAAACACCCAACAAGACACACAGCATCCCCCACCTCAGGTGGGACAATACCACAATCCCAACAATCCAGCAGAGCGAACGATTCTCCTCACCAGTGAGGAAGAAATTCTTTTGTAAACACGTAATTGTCAGTACCCTACATCAGTTGAGTCTACTCCTATCCCTCCAGAGACAAACCCTACACTGACGGGACCCCCGTTGGTGATCCCTCACACTTCTTCCGAACCACCATTACGCATCCCTTGTATCCCGTTACGCAGGAATGTCCACAACCCACATGCTAGGGCCGCTCATAACTACAGCTTGGTAGACGACTTAGCACAATCCCCGACTACCATGTCAGTTTTGGAAGTCCTTCAGACTTGTCCTACGCAGCGGAAATCACTACTTTCTGCCTTGGGGGTAGTCGACCCAGCATATACTCGACTCATCACCTTTGACCTTGATAGCTGTGAACCTCGTCTTCCCGCCTTGGTCGCTATTCAAATACCAGTAAAAATACGAAACATCACCGTTCATCGGTGTATCATCAATGAAGGGGCATCTACATGCATCATGTCCAAAACGGTATGGCAGAAGATCAGTTCCCTGGAACTCATACCCTCCGCCATCACATTACGATCTTATGACAGACAACCATCATCTCCTGAAGGGCTCTTCCAAAATGTCCCTGTAGAACTTGGGGGCAAAACTATTCTCATTGACATCGAAGTTATCGACGCTCCACTCGATTACAATATCTTGTTTGGACGTAGCTACATGTATGCTATGAAGGCAGTGGCATCTTCCATCTTTCAGACAATCATGTTCCCCCACAATGGGAAGATTGTGACCATTGACCAAGTCTCGCATTACGAGCCTAACCCATCTGCCAATCTCGATAACATTCTTCCTCTCATTCACACCAACAAAGACGCATATCCACTCATCGATATGGGTCCTAGGATTTTCAAATATCCATCCTTATTAGGGACATACCATGGAGCACCACCACTCCTTCCCCCTAATCAAGTATGTGTTATCTCATCTAACGGAACTCACACGGAAGATGCTCGTCCTCCTCAGGAGGCTTCATTCATTCCTGACATCTCAATAGTCACAGAACCACTCTAGCTGAAGCCTCCTGCGCACTCGTCGACCCCTAAGGTCCATGAATCCACATCCCCTCAAGGGCCTAGTCCCATTTGGGAGATAGTTCCCCAACCCCTCACTCAAATTCCCTTCTTTTACCCTCCACCCAGTATCGAAGCTTTCCAGGTAGCTACAATGCTCACCCTACCCAATATGGTGTTAGCAATCCCAGTGTGGTATTTACATCCACCTGAGATGGTCCCTCACCCATCCCTTTCCCCACAGGAAGGCCTCCCCATGACGATTCCTGTCCTCACCCCCACTACCCCCATACTCCCTACCCCCCTTGCTACAGCTGGGGGCAGGAGAAAGAATAAGGAGCCCACAGCTCCACTTCCTCCACGTATCCCACCACCTTGTGCACTATGTGAGAAAGAGGGTCACCAAACCAACAACTGCCCATCACTACCGGAATTACGGAATTTGATTCCCCTCAATCAAACTTCCACAACACCCATCACTACTACTAGTCCCACTACTACCACTCAACCTTCCAGTAGTAAAGGGTTGAGGACCAAATTCGTGTGTGCTATCTATTCCAAGTATGGCCATTACACCCATCATTGCCCAGCACTGCCATGTTTCTGGTAGACATTAGCTGTTGTACGCCAGAACTTTCAGAATGACCCATGCCCTACTACGTCCTCCACAAAAAATATCACTGACATTCATTATGTCACCACTTCATCAATGAACGCATGAGATGCCCTTGCTCTCTCTGTGATTCATTAGCACATTTTACATACCAGTGTCCTATGATCCTAGAATATAGGAAACGTCAATTGGCTCTGCGTCCCCAACCCGCAGAGGTGATAATTGGCATTACCTCACCACTCGAGGATCCTCATGTCATTTCTCCCAAACCCGAGGCACTCCCAACGCCTCCTTGGTTCTTAGATGACGTATCTAAGGATTTACCTCATAACCCACCCACCTCTCCTGCTCATTCCCCTACTGAAACTCTCCACCCAACCACCACAGGTACTCCTCAGTACTTCAACATATGGTTTATGTCGATTGAACCCTCACCATCTCCTAGCATTACCCCCCCTGCTTCTCCATTAGGGGGCAACCACACCATCACCGAGGTCACTCCTCACGACCCCTTATATTCCCATCATTTCCAATGCGACGAGGAAATACTTGAAGAGCTACAATGCCCAGACTCTCCCTGGGACGCACTACATCATCGTGCTCTCTTCCTTCCATAGGAAGCCCTCATGCCTCCTAGCCAAAACCCCATTTACGCGGTCGAAACCAAAGACTTTATCCCATCAGGGCCTATTGATTGGTTCAACAATCCCATTCCTACCCCCGACGCTTTTTAAGAAGGTAATCTGGCCAACATTTCCCCCACCATCAAAATCGAGATTTCCATTAAACAGGGCATCGTCGAAGAAATCATCATTGGAGCCACTTGCACTCCTCGGGAAATCGCCGCATATAAAGCCCTCTTCCAGGAATATAGGGACATTTTTTCCTGGTCATACACAGAAATGCCTGGCCTCGATCCCTCTATTGTCGAGCATCGCATCAACACCTGGCCTGACATCACACCAGTTCGCCAAAAACAGCGACCGCTACACCCATCCAAGGCCGTGGCTATCAAAGCCGAAATTGACAAATTACGTACGGCCAGATTTATTTACCCCATCGCTTATACTTCATGGGTTTCCAACCCTGTACCCGTCGACAAAAAATAGGGCACTATCCGCGTTTTCACTGACTTTCGCGATCTCAATAACGCATGTCCAAAAGACAACCTTCCAACGCCTTTCATCGATCAAATTATCGACGACTGCGTTGGCCACGAGGCTCCCTCCTTTATGGACGGATTCTCTGACTATAACCAAATCCAAATCCACCTAGTCGATCAGTATAAAACTGCATTCATTACCCCGTGGGGTACTTTTGCATATTGTGTCATGCCCTTCGGCCTAAAAAATGCCGACGCAACTTTCCAGCGGGCGATGACATACATATTTCATGATCTGGCTACAATCATCCTCGCCTACTTGGATGACCTCATAGCTCGATCCAAGAAATTCACGCAGCACCTCGATGATTTATGAATCATCTTTCAATGGTGTCGTCAGTACAACATCCGCTTGAACCCTCTCAAGTGTGTATTCTTTGTCACCATAGGGAGCCTCCTCAGTTTTATCGTTTCCCAAAGCGGTATTACCGTGGACCCCCTTAAAGTCAAAGCTATCACCGAAATTCCACCTCCTCAGAATTTACGACAACTTCAGAGTCTACAGGGCAAAGCTAACTTTCTGAGACGCTTTGTTCCTAATTATACCATATGCGCACACAATTTCCTTTGCTTACTACGTCACGACATCCCTTTTCATTGGGATGACTACGCCCAACAGTCATTTGATGATCTTAAAGCAGTGCTTTCAAATGCACCTTTGATTAGTGCACCTGACTACAATCGCAACTACATCCTCTACGTATCAGCCTCAGCTATATCAGTAGCCGGTGTCCTCATCCAGCTCGGAGATGAAAATCATGAACACGTCATTTACTACGTTAGTAATAACCTCTCAGGGCCACCCTTGAAGTATAAACATGAAGAGAAACTTTCTCTTGCAGTTGTCCTTGCAGTCCAGAAACTGTGCATTACATTCTGCTTCGCACCACCAAGGTTGTCGCAGATTCCAACCCGATGCAATATTTTCTCAGCCGTTGAAAAGTTAACGGAAAATTCGCTCAATGGATCGTTATCCTTCAGGAGTACGACCTCGAGTTCTCAACACCTAAGAGTAATAAGGCCCTTGTTCTCGCCGAACTTGTCACGGCCCTCCCCTCTGACACACCCAGTGCCCTCGTCAACACCGACTTTCCCAACGAACATCTCTTTTACATTGCTTCCGATGATCCTTGGTATGGTGACCTTCTCATCTACCTACGAACTCAAAAGTTCGGTAACCACCTATCACGATATGATCATCGGCGTATTCTCCATCAGGCCCCCTGCTATCTCCTCATCGAAGACATCCTATACCGGCGGGGCGTCGACACCATCCTTCGTCGTTGCCTGACTATTGACGAGGCGGACAGAGTCTTAAACGATTGCCACAGTGGTGCATGTGGGGGCCATCTTTCAGGTATATCCACTGCTCAAAAGATTATCCAGGCCGGTTACTTTTGGCCTACCCTGTTTCACGATTGCATTCATGCTGTGAAACGATGTGAGCAATGTCAGCTCTATGCCAACAAAGCCCAAGCCCCCCTGCCCTTCTCCACCCTGTCATTACTGCTAGCCCTTTTTGCAAATGGGGAATTGACTTTATGACTTGTAATCCCCCCTCCAGCAATGGTCACAAATACTTTGTTGTCACATTTGATTACTTCACCAAATGGGCCGAAGCTATGCCCACCTTCAACAACACCGCTGACACTGCAGCACGTTTTTTCTTTAACCACGTCATATCCCGGTTCGGAGTACCACTCCAACTCATTTTTGATCATGGGAAACACTTTGAGAATGATATCTTCGTCGAAATCTAATCTCTGTTAGGCTTCTCTCATGAGTTTGCCTCACCATATTACCCTCAGGCAAATGGACAGGTCGAGGCAGTGAACAAAGTCCTCAAGACCATGTTACAACACACACTTAATAAACATAAAACCAATTGGAATCATATGTTATTTTCCACGCCATGGGCTTATCGAATGACAGTAAAGACCGCTACAGGTTTCATGCCATTTCATTTAGTCCATGGGATCGAGGCAACTCTTCCCTTCGAGAGCGAAATTCCCACCCTACGCACCGCAATTGAGCTTTTACCTGACACTGCTCCAATGGAGCAGCGCTTGCTGAACTTGGAGTCTCTGGATGAAGATCGTCGATCTTCCTTACAGAACAACGAGGCAGCTAAAAAACGATCCAAGGCTACCTTTGATCTCCATGTCAACCTTTGATCATTTCGTGAAGGCGACCTCGTCTTGGCTTATGATATCGCTCATGATACCTTTGGCCACGGCAAGTTTGAATCACTTTGGCATGGCCCTTACATTATCCAACACTGCCTCACCAAAGGCGCGTACATCCTGGCCTCCCCCAAAGGCCTCTCACTCAAAGAACCCGTCAATGTGTTGTATCTCAAGAAATTTTATGCTTAAATGTAGTCATGCTACTTTAGGTTATTTTCTTTTCTAGCGTTTTTTAATCTTTGTTCTCCTTCCCTCTCATATAAACTATCCTTTGTGCTATTGACATATGCCTCCTCCACTATCTTACCACATCGGTTACGCTGACAGTGCCAGCCGTTGGACACAAAATCTCGCTTCGGCTACTTGGGCTCTCTACATCCCATCACATGAAATTCTACATTCAAGCGGCATATGTTTGGGACCAGCACCCAAAAACCAAGCCGAATACACTATTGTGATTGGCCTCCTGACCGACGCCCAGCATCATCATATTCGTCACCTTAGCGTTTTCCTCGACTCTCAACTAGTCGTTCTCCATCTCAACAATGTTTACCGTGTACGCGATCCGTGCCTCTTTCACAAATACCTACAGGTTAGACTGTTATCTCGACATTTTGATTCCATTACATTTACACATATTCCAAGACAATTGAATCAAACAACAGAGGAAATAGCTAACATGGTGTTAGATTGGCATATATCACACCAAGCTACACATACATAAACATCTCACAAATCCTGTCACAGCATATAGATAGAATAGACATCATCATCATAAAAAAAAAACACATGTAGACAACATCAGGATCTCAAAATATGTATACTCATATATATATATCGGCCCATCAGGCCATCCGAATGTTTACATACAAAAAATACATGTATCCGTAGGCCAATGCAGCACCTCCGTACAAAAATTGGCTCACCAGCCTATCAACAAAAAGGTATACATCATACATCAATCAGGGTGCCTCTATCGCACCCCCACCTGCTCCTCCCTCAAGAGGAGGTGGTGGCCCACCCCACCCTGCCCCAGGCGGTGGTGGTGGAACATCCACAGAACCCTCCTGCCCCAGCAGCAGGCATCCACTCATCATCGTGGCAAGCACAGCTGCTCGTCGCACTATAGACTGCCATGGTGGCGGTACTCCTATACACTGCTCCAGGAACCCCTCATCCTGGATGTGTATCCACATGCCCTCAGGCACGTCCTGTAACACCATCTCTAGATGACAATGTATATCATCAAAATCAACTCCGACTGCTGTCGGAGGAGCGTGTGATGGCCCCGCACCAAGGTCATCAAACCAACGCCTCCTCCCTGTCCTCTCGGGCTCTACTGGTTTCCCCACAGCCTCATCCCATTGACGTCTCTCTCCACGCGGTAGTCTCTTCGGCTCTCGCTGAGCCGACGCTCTCTGTATCTCCACCTCATGCCCACGAGGTGCCACATCTGCACATGCACAAAACAACAAACAAAAGATCGTATCAACATCTATATCACATACATATGAACTGATATCTCAAAAAATAACATAAATCAAAATACATACATACTCAACGTACCTCGATGGTCAAAATCCTCCCCAGGAGGTAGCACCATGTCCGGGTCCCCCCGAAAGTCAACCCCAGCATAGGGGTACTACAGTATCACCTGTGGCATCTGCCGCCATATCCGTGCTGCCTCCGCTGAAAAGTAGTGGCCACCTTCACCATCACCGTGGCGAACCAAAACTGAATACCACCGCCTCAATCATGGCTCTCGTGCCCCTGGCATCTCTAGTAGAACCCTCGGGCGCAACATCGACACCCTCTCCAAAAACCAGGCTACCAGGATAGAATCAAACACGAACTCTCCTGTACCTGTGGACCGACATCGATCCAACTGTGCTATCATCCGCACATGCAGCATCAGTCCCCAAGTGAACTGCTCACCGCCCAACACTCTCTCCAGCACCAGCAGCTAGCCACCACTAATCCGTTGGGTCACAAGTGACCCTTACACACGAACAATCATCGCCGCTATGCAATGATGTGCCAGGGAGTCTATAGCACTAACACTCACTACAGTCCCAAACATAAAGTTCTCGCCTGAGAAATATCACACGGCGATCGTCATCAGGGCTATCTCCCTTGGCACGGTAGGGGCGTACCTCGAAAGGGGAGCCCAGTCAAAAAATATACATCCTCCACCGCAGTGAAGGGGATCTGCTCTCCTCGCACGAGGAAGCAGTGCAGCTCCAGACTCCACATCTGGAGCAAGAACTGTAGTAAGTACTCCTGTGCCCATATCAATGGGCACTCAAAGAACTTTAGCAACCCACAGGTTTCTAAATTCGCTCGCACTGCAGGCCCCGCATTGGCCATAGCATCTCGCAACTGGGACCAATCTCTCTCTCACCACCACACAACCATCGTCACTGCTGGTCACCTGCACACAACACAGAGTTCTATATCATCTTATGCAACCATCAAATGCATTAAAAAGACTCATTTTTTTACCCTTCAACCTTGCCTCCTAGGCACGGTTTTATCACCCATAGGCGCACACACATGCGCGCCTGTTCACTACACAGGCGCGCACGTATGCGCACCTGTCCACTGCATAGGGGTGCACTGATCCACACCTGTTTTCCTCACAGGTGTGCTCATGAGCATGCCTGTTCACCATACAGGCGCGCTCTAGTGCGCGCCTGTCAAACCCACAGGCGCGCACTAATGCGCGCCTGTTCACAACATAGGCGCGCCCTTCGGGCGTGCCTTAAATTCCCCTTCCCACGCACCCATGCACGCATATTCAATGTACAGGCGTGCACGTATGCATGCCTTCCACCGAATCATCCACGCATGTGGGCCCACATCCTATAAAAAATCCCATCAAACCCCCTGTACAGCCCTTCGTACCTACCCTGCCCAAAAATTGAAAACCTATTTCTATGCAGGATGATCAGACCACTAACCTGAAACTCCCAGAACGTCGATCGGATGCCTCGTCCTCCCCGAATCTCTAAATCTCCTCTAAAATCTACTCGTCTATTCACTATTGCAGTAGGTACAAATGAGGTGGCAATGTGGGCCCTATAGCTATATATAGGCCTTTTGCCAAACTTCCACTCACCATTATGGGAGCCCAAGGTGTCCATTTCTCAAACCGTCTTCAGCCACGGGATCAGCGTCCTGCCACCTACATTACAGTTGTCCCTGGGTCACTTTTCATCCTGAGCCCCCGGGGCACCTTTTTTCCATATCATGGTCAGGTACGCATGCGCATTGTTACATTTATCTAATACATGCTCATATCTTTGATTCTCTTCAGATATTGTTCACTTTGGGTATTTGGTTGTTCTGTGTGCAAGTACTTGATCATCATTCCTCACCATCGTTCCTTCAAGTATATACTCAACATTGGCATGTAGTCTCTCCTGCTGTATTGCATTTACATTTCCAGTCACACCCTCTGATATTGGCCTTTAGGATACCCATTCCTAGCTCTGCAGTACTCACACCGCCATTTGCATCTTCAGTACTGTTACCCGGTAGCTTTCTTACCCACATGAGTTGTCCCATTCATAGCACCTTTTGGCACTTTCGACACTCATGTTGTTCTTCATTACCCTTTAGGGATGGGAGTCCCGATATTCTTTCATCATGTTCTGCATCAACCACATACTTCTTCTCCTCATTTTGCTAGCTTCCCATATGGACTCCCAGATCATCTCTTTACGGTTCTATTCTTTTTACCTGCACCTCCACAGGATCATGAACCCTCCATTTCATCCACCATCAGTTTTTCCATCTGCAAACCTCACCTTCATTTCACCTACCTCATACAGAAACTCACCAATGGGGACCCCACCCTTCATTAGTTTTCCAAGAAATTTCTGCCCTCCCTGGGGCACTCATTTCACACTGGGGCACCCGTTTCTGTATTTGTACATTTTTCCCCAAAATTATTCATTATTTATTGTACAAACACCTTTATTTCCAGTCATTACATTTTCTTTTGTCATCACCGTTGGCGACTTGATTCCCTTTTTGGCCACATGCAACCCATGTCACCGTTGGTTGGAACATTGCTTCTCATCTACCCTTGCTGGCATCGTCCATATCTTTAGAGTACTTCACAGGTCACTTGCCTATCCCTCTGAATTTGTTCACCTTGTCCTGCCGCTGGCACAACTTATGCTCGGTCTTGGTGTCCCCCTGACACTCGACCTTGTCACACGGTTGTGGCCACTCATTATATCATACACCCTCCAACCAAGGGAAGTATTGAGTCTTCCCACTTTTTGACTTCGTCCATGTACCTCTGCCACTTCCTCACTTCAGTAGATTCTATGGATCCCTTTTCTTCTAGGAGTCACATTCCCCTTTTGTCGACAGCAGCACACTTTTTCCAGAAGGGTGACAGTATCTTGATTCTCATTCTCCATTTAATGAGAGATCTCAGATGGCACAGGGTGAAACAGCATTGCTCCCTGCTGTCATTGGCCCCCATAACATTCGATGCCAACACTTTCTCATGTTATGGTGGGTCTTACTTTGTGACTATTGCAGTTCTTTTTATCATTTGTCGAAGACCTCTAAACCTGGTAGGGCCATCAATGCCCACATCATCGTCGCTGCTTATCACCGCGATCATTGCCTATTGTTCAGAGTATATTCCTTTGCAGAATTATCTTCTACCTTTATCGTCACCGCACCCGAGGGCGCTGCAGTTATCTACACCAACATTTCCATCATCTTTTGTCAGAGCTACATAACACGAGCATGGGGCATGCCCACCTCATTTGTACACAGTTGTATATTGTTACACACCTTATGGAAGGTCAGGTTCTACCGGTTCCTTTCTTCTCTAAAGAATTTCTCTACACAGTCCCACTCTTGCTCTCTCTTACAACACCATTCTCAGTAGAAGAAACATTGATGGATTTCGGCTATACATATGCTCCTAACCTCATCCATCAGGGGGCATCTGTTATCACTGAAATTTCGTCCACACATGGCGACAAGAACTCAACATCGTCAAATGGTAATGAAGTCATTCATGGCACTAAATTAATTTCACAGCATTCCAGAAAGGTCAAAAACTATACAAACTAGCCAAAAATTGAAGGGCGCTTGACAGAAGTTAGGTGCACATGCACATGCATGGAACAGGAACGTACCATGCGCGCATACACACACGATGCATGGCTATTGGCGCAAAAACCCGCACACCTGCTAAACGGTGCATTTATTGAATTGGTCAGCCTCCCAACCACTTATGGATTAGCTTCCAAGCCGATTTGACCCACAAATCTGAGCCGAATCCGCATGGTAGGCTGGTCAAAGACCTAATTAAGCCCTAAAGAGCCCCTTTTCACACCTCAAAGGAGTTACATAATCACCCAATGCAATGCTATAAAAATCCAGGAAGAAACATCATTTTCACAAGGAATTTCATGTAATGTTATGCTACTTAGATTGTTTTAAGGACTCACTCCTTGGCAATAACACATTGGCAACATTTCATTGAGCTATCCACCTCTACATTGAGTGGATGTGCTAGGAGTTATTTCACCATCATTCTCATTTTCTTATTGTAAGGAGAGMAAGTTTGTGAGGGCCTCAAGAGCCTTCCATTGGAGAAAGAAGGGACTCATAGTCCCCTTTCTTCATTGTGCTTTGATTTCATCAATTGATCAGCCTAAAAACATTGGTGATATTGGTCTTTTTGTGTTTGTTATTCCTTTATCCATATGCTCATAATTTTAGTTTGTATTAGTTTAATTCTTGCTTATAGTTTTTTTGTTCTTTTTCTAACTCTTTCCTCTACAACTATCATGCTCATCAAGACCCAACTGGGCATGTAAGCGCCCCTTATTTGCTCACCAAGGTGACGAATTGGGTGCAAACACGTGGGAAAAAAGAGCGTTTTCTCGAATCTTCTAGAAGGAGAAGCTTCTATGGTGAAGTGTCATCTGAATGGTTTGGATCTTACTCGCTTTCATGATTTAGTGGGATCATCCTAACCTCCTCACCTTATCCTCTTCAACTTATAAAAGGAGAGGCGTTCTCATGGAGAGAGTTAGCTTTAGTTAGCTTCAATTAGCTTTGTTGGTTCTTGAGCTTGTTAGCTTTGGATTAGTTAGAGTGGCTTTGAGATTTTCTTTGTCAAGATAGATTGTGAGTAGCTATCAGATCTATGGTCTCAGAATCCTTGGAGCAAGAAGTGTGTGGGGAATGAAGGACAGTTGGAAGGGACCTTACGACATCAAGGCCATGGTTGT
>ML885076.1:4233-14325 GCA_009831015.1 Picea engelmannii
AATATGGTCGCCTATCTGTTGTGTTGGTTTTGTCACTTGGGTGAGCAAAACAACAACACTTGCATGTTTAGATAATCCTGCTAATCAAGACAAAAATTGTGAGTGGGTTAGAAAAACCAAACACATATGAAAAAAAAATAAAAAAAAAATAAAAACAACTAATAAATAAATGTTAGAAATCTTGAGAAACTTAGAACCATGAAAATCAAACAATGACCAACATAATGCTACCAATGGATCAATAGATTAGTAGGAAAAACATCGTAGAGAAAGGAAGGGACTTATGAGTCCCCTATTCCTCCTTCAGAGGGCTCTTGAGTTCCCTAATTGAGAGATATTATCTCCATACAATGGAAGAAATGAAGAATGGTGAAGAAAAATAATGCATATTCCCTCAAGAGGTGAGTGGAATGGTCTATTGCAATGGTTCTTAAAGGCTTCAAAGAGAAAAGAGGATTCTCAATGAATAATTCTTGCAACATAACAACACCTTGAAGATATTTGTTTCTTAGCACACCCATGGCTCTTATTTATAAAATCCATTCATGGAAAAATTTAATTGGTTCATCATGTGAATAAGGGGTCTTTTAGGTTACCCTCTAGCCCTTGACCAACCCCCAAGCTAGATTTCACTCAGATATGAC
The DNA here is from genome assembly GCA_009831015.1 of Picea engelmannii. Classification (NCBI taxonomy): domain Eukaryota; kingdom Viridiplantae; phylum Streptophyta; class Pinopsida; order Pinales; family Pinaceae; genus Picea; species Picea engelmannii. Next base: position 4,878 of record ML885076.1, read on the forward strand.
TGTCAAATCCTATTGGGAGTCGGAATAGAAGTGGTTGAGGGGCCAACAAGGTCCATAAATGTGTCATTTATAGAAGTGTGTGATTTTTCTTGTAGACAGTTGCGCATTTTGTGCATAGTGTGCGCTGAGGGTTATGTTGGCCCGCACATATTGCGCACTATGCACATACTTCCTTTGGTGAATTTGCGCACTTTGATTTTTTCACCCAATTGTATAGTTTTTTTTCCTTTTGATGGAATTTAGTGTTGTAGGTGGAATAATTGTTGTTGGCATTGAAATTTTATTCAACTATTGTGTGCAATGTTGCAGATGATTTTTCAGTGATAACAATCATTTACACCATGACAACGCAATCCTGCACCATGACAATGTGATCCTAAAAGCCAAGGTAAATTATTTACAACGTTTGGTTGATCAAAGGACTATTACCAATCACAGTTTAATAATGCAGTTGAAGCATTGAAATAGGCCTAAGTAGAAGTCTCCAGGACATGAGGGAGAAGCCCCTAAAGATTAATCTATCTCCTCCCTCAGGAGTATAGCTATGTTTTGGCGATCTATTTTTCATTGCAGAGGGACCTATAAAACCTCAGGTGAGGGAGGAATGGTGACTCCATGTTTTGCCTAATTGTTTCCTTCTCTATGTCCCTTTTCTAACACATGGATCGTATAATTCATACCTCTATTATCCCTTTTTGAATGTGTTATCATGTTTCTTCTGTCTATTTTCTATGGATCAACATAAGGTATGTGTTGTATTCATTTTTGACGATTTTATGATGATTTATCCTTAATCGAATAAACTCAATCCATTAACATTTGTATTTCGATTGAAATAGGTCAAAAATGCAATACATCCCTCAATCTGGCCCATGATCCATCCCTCGATCCGGTCTTCGATCTAACCCGTGATCTAGCCCTCGATCTGACCTTCGATCTAATCCTCAATCCAACCCTCAGTTTGGCCCTTGATACAGAACTCAGAGTGAAATGATTTGTGGGTTTGTATATCGGCGAGCTCTTCTTGGAAAATGTGAAACATGGGTTTTATACCTATTTGAACCCTCTAGCTATGGGACTCATTACATTTTGATTCAAAGAGTTGTGTTCAACCTCTATTTTGAGTGCATGAAGTTGCTAGAAGATGTTGTCTGTTATTTTTTTTAATGATTTTCTATTGCAGGAGAGTGTCGACCCTTTCAGTGGTCGACCTCTCAGTTCTATCAAAAACTCTATAAATACTGAGGTCTCTCAAAACAAAAACAACAATTTATAATATATAACTATTATTCTGAATTCACTCTGTAACTCAATTATAGTGTTAATATAAATGATGCGTTGAGATTGTGATTGTCTATTGAGATGGAGTAGTATGACGAATATCTGGGGTGCCCACCAGTGGTTTGTGTATTTTTTTTACTTGTTGTATATTCATATTTACATGTCTAACTCTTTTATGCAGGATATTTGTAATTTCCATATCTAGATATCTAACTATGTATTTTTTGACATATAACGCTTTTATGTAGTTTATCTACTTAGATTGTGTTTCATAGCTACATATATGCTCTTTATTATTCCACTATTGATATATACACATATCTTCCTCTTCTCATTCATATAAGTTGTATTTCACTTTGCAACATTGGTCATCTAGATAGTGTATATAATAGTCTTTTATGACTCCTTAAGCTATGGTTTAAAATTAATTCCTACAAGGTTGCATAGTTTAGTACCTACGTGTTAGAATATTTCCAGTCTTAGTGTGATAGGGTAGTTATTGATTTTGAATCTCCTTTGAATATAATTTATGGATTATGTTAATGTAAAGATATGTACTGAATCAATTGATATTTCTCAATGGCAGAGATTTCAGTAGGCTGTCTTGTTTATACTCTACATATCTCCATAGAAATTAACAGTAAATTGATTCCACTTGAATTATCAGTAGTGCTAAGATGCACTGTGACATAATTCACCATCGTAGACACAACCACTACATTTAAATGTATTTATGCTACTTCTTAATTTCAATCAATCATACTAGTGTAAAAGATATTGTTTTTTCATGTAGAATAGAATTAATTATGAGTTTTTGAAAATATGTTTTAAGAATAGAGTTCACTTCAAAAAGTTACTTTTAAGAAAATATAGCTTGCTTCTGTTCAATAATTTCTTACTTAGAGTAATGTGATTACTGTTCATAGTTACAAATTTCTCTATATATTTGAATTAAGGTTCACTGTCCAAATAAAGTTCAGTTTGTTTATAATCTCCTTCTAAAATAGAATTGTAAATTGAAGATAAAGCATTGATCCCTAGGATAAACCATCTTCTTCCCTAGATAAATCCACTTTCCAAATTTATTTACGGCACCCGTCGCTCATACCAAGGATTTTCTTTGTGACACTCAGATCCTTCATCGCAAGTGAATTAGCTAATTTCTTCTTGAGAACATTTATATCATGCATATTAAACCTTACAAAAATCATGTCATCTACATACAATAGCAATATAATATAGCTTCCATTTTCTATCTTTTAAAAAAAAACACAGTGATCAGAATGACATCTACTATAACCTTGTTCTGTCATAAACCTGTCAAACTTCAAATACTACTTCCTTGGAGATTTATTTAGGCCATACAATCTCTTCTTCAACCTTCCTACCAAATTTTCCTTCCCTTTGACCTCATACCCCTGTGGTTGTTGCATATAAATCTCTTCCTCCAAATCCCCATGGAGACAATTTGTTTTTACACTAACTATTCAAGATGTAAATCTTCTATTTCCACAAGACTTAAAATAGTCCTAATTGAAGTCATTTTAACAACATGAAAAAATATTTCATCAAAATCTATACCTTTATTTTGTGCAAACCCCTTTACAACAAGTCTAGCATTGTACCTCTTTTTTCCTCAATCTTATTCCTTCAACTTGTCAACCCATTTATTTTGTAATGCTCTTTTTATTGTAGGAAAATGAACCAAATCCCAAGTCTAGTTATTTACCAGGGGATCCATTTCTCTTTCATTCCTTGCTCCAACTTGTTTTTAGTGTCTACCTACATTGCCTCTTCATAACATTCTAGTTTACCAGAATCATTCAACAATAAATAATACAATGAAGGAGAGTATCGTTCAAGGGGTCTACTTAACCTGATATATCTTCTAACAACACTTGAAAAAGTTTGAATTACTTGTTTCTCCTATTTTTGTACATTTTTATTTTCTGCTACCTTTGGAATTTCTTTTTCAGTGATCTCATCAAGCATTGTGTATTTTGGTTTTTCTTTTTCATGTTTCTTTCCCTGCAACTGATCTTTGTACATGACCTTATCATTGAATATGACATATCTACTCCTAATGATTTTTTTTTATTTTTATAATCCCATAAGTGATAACCAAAATCATTAACACCATATCCAATATAGGTACACTTCTTGGATTTTGCCTCAAGATTTGTTCTATTTTCTTTATCAATATGGAAAAATGATTCACAATTGAAAGTATTCAAAAAAGAATAGTTTACCTTTTTACATGTCCATGCCTCCTATGGAATTCTACCATCCAAAGATCTTCAAGGTCCTTTTTTTGTTAATTAAACAACAATATCTACAACATCTTCCCAAAACTGTAAGGACAAACCAACACGCAATCTCATACTCCTTACATGCTCCATGATTTTCTTGTTCATCCTTTCTGACACACCATTTTCTTGTGGTGTTACTAGAACTATCTTCTCTCTATGAATCCAATGGTATGAACAGTAATCATCAAACTCCTTGGTGAAATATTCACCTCCATTGTTTGTTTTGAGTCACTTCAACCTTTTTCCTATCTCATTCTCAACCAAAGCTTTCCATTTCTTAAAAGTATCAAAAACATCATATTTTTTTTTAATGCAATAAACCTAATTTTTTCTAGTTGCATCATCAATAAAAGTAACATAATAACAAGATCCACCAAGATTTGATACCTGAGATGGTCCCCATACATCTTTATGAACAAGACCTAACTTTTTACTCTTCTTTTATTTTCTGACTCTAAGAAATTTGACTCTCTTATGTTTTCCATAAACACGATGCTCATAGAAATCCAAATCAATTTGTTTAATATCTAGCAACAAATTTCTTTTGTGAAGTATCTACATCCCCTTCTCTCTCATGTGTCCAATCCTATGATTCCATAGTGTTGTATCCACTCTTGTAGAATCTAAAGAGATATAAGAGTCATTATTACCAGTACATAAATACAATGTACCTATCGTCTCTCCTTTTTCTTTCACCAATGATCCTTTGGTGACCTTCCACAACTTATCTGTACATATGGATATACAACCTTCACTTTCCAACTTCCTTGTTGAAGTTATATTTTCCCTTATATATGGAACATGTCTTACCTCTTTCAACAATCATTGGTTTCCATTCCTTTGATTTATTTTTACCTTTCCCATTCAAAATGATTTCCATGGTGCATCACCACCCGAATGAACCGATTCAAAATCACCTTGAACATAATATAGAAAATGTTTCCAATGGGTTATGGCATGAAATGAAGCCCCTAAATATACTACCCAAGACTAAAAAATATTATCTACAGAAACAATCAAAGTATCTTGTAACACATCACTTTTTACATTTGCTTACTAATTTTTCTCCTGTCGTCCATATCTTTGTTTCTTTGGAGCTCTGTAGTCTTTCTTCAGATATCCTTTGTTCCCACAATTCCAACACTTTATATTTTCGAGTCTAGATTTGTATTTTACCTTACTAGAATTCTCGTGGTTTCCTGAGCCCTTTTCTCTATCCTTTTTTCTTCCCCTGTTCTCAATGTTTAACAAATTACTTGATCTCTCACCTGTGCTTTTCCACTGCATTTACTCGCTAAGGATAACTTCAACAACATCATAAAATTTTAGAGTGTTTGAACTATAGATAGATTTACTTACAACCATTACCAAACCAACATAGCTTTCTTTCAATGAGCAAAAGATTAGAAGATTCTTGACCTCATCATCAAACTCCACTTTTACAGAACTTAGTTGATTAGTAATCATATTAAATTCATTTAAATGATCTGCAGAAAACCCACCTTCTAACATCTTCATATTAAATAATATCTTCATTAGAAATATCGTATTTGATGCCAAGGGTTTTTCATACAGTTTAGCCAATGTGTCCATCAGCTCCTTCGTTGTATTTTCTTTCGAAATATTGAAATCCATCGATGCTTCCAGGCTCATTCATATCATTCCTAGTGCCTTTCTATCAAGAACCTCCCATTCTTCATCCTTCATGGCCATTGACTTCTTTGCTATTCCACCCAATGGTAGGAATAAGTCATTATGATATAAATAATCTTCCATCTGCATCTTCCATAACTAGTAGTTTTGGTCATTAAATTTATCGACCCTAAACTTTCCATATTCCTCCATTGCTCCCACTTGAACTAGGAACCCTCTTTTCCTATGAGTTACCTTTCGTATTGATACCATTTGTTAGAAAAATAGGATCACAGAGCAATAAAATAAAACAAATGTGGAAATAAAACATGGAAGATACACAATAGAATATAGAGACAGATATTCATGGTTCAACCAGTGTGGGATACACCCACTGTTGGCACAAGTTTGATCAATCTAGGGTCCTTCTCAGGTTACCAACAAAAGGTACCGAGTAGTCTACAGTGCTAGAATTTTCATCTCCTTCCAAGAGAAGAAATCTTACCCGAAGCACTGGTGAGACAAATAGATAGGGAAGGGAAAGCAAAAGACTTAGGAGGAGTCACAAAACCTTCAAGATTCATCCTGATATTGCACAAGACATCTAACTACCAAACAAATATGAACTCATGTGTGCAAGAACTAAACCTACTTATGTTGTGAACAAGAAAGTAAACAGAGAGCCATCTTGTGGAACTTATAATCCATAAAGAAGTATTTTAATGCATAAGTAAAACACAGAAAGACACATCATATTTTGAAAATTTAGATCCTTCTTCATATTATCTTCAAATATTTCATCATTTACAAACTCAAAGACACATAATAGCGCTCTATTATAGACTCCTGGCTCTGGACTCGTGTCGCAGAGCTCTAACTCTCAAAATGGTGTACATATTACATTACAGACTCAGAACCCTGACTTCTCATTAGTATCCAATAACTATGATTAGACGCTTAAATTTGCGATACTAGCTAATCAACAAAATCCAAACCAACCTAACCCAACTGACCACCAACTCTTACAATCTTATTCATCCCTATACATAAGCTATGTCGTGTATTTTAGATTTGGCTTGCATGCTTTCTTGTTCTGTTGCAACCTCTTTTTCTTTGCTAGTGTTGCAATGTCCTTTTCGCACTTGATTTATGTTTCTTTTTCTCTCTCTGTTGTCTAACTTCTTATGAATATTGAACACTCGTACTAGGCCAAAACTTGCACAATTCCTTATAAAAAATGAAGGGCCCACTCTGACCACAAATCTTGACTCACCCTTGAGTCAAGTACTCATCTCTTTCCCAGCTTCCAGAAGAAACTGTTGTTTTCCCTTGTCCTCCTTTTCTTCTTTATTTTACTCTTATGTTTGTGTTTTCTCTTCTTTTACCTCTTCAAACAAAGGGCCCAACTCCGGGACCAACTCCAAGGCCTACTTTCTCACTCCTTGAAAGATTCCAACTTTATCCTACCACTTCTTGCTAAGGAGTGATGCCTCTACTATGAACTGTTGGGTTGCCTCTGTAATACATCCCTTTGGTTTGCATGTGACCAATGAGTTCCACTCAGAATCTATTGTTTCATCAACTTGATTCATTTTCATGTACATTTTCTGAATGATAGGTAGGAAATCGCATGGCTCCTTCTTTGGTACATATTTTTTTTTTGTTTGTTAATTTGTGCGGGACCTGTTGGCTACGCGATTAACCTGTGGATTGAGAAACCACGACTCAGGGGCATTCAATCCATCAAAATCACCTGGGGATCACACTCGGCCTAAGCCACACCAACCCTTAACATGGTTGGATTTTTCATCCCCGCAGGTTTCGAACCGGTGACTTTAACAACACGGAGTGGCTTAACAACACACTCTGTCACCGACTGTCCTACACCTCGGGGACCTTCTTTGGTACATATTACACCTCAAATAGGGCATTCATTGTTGTCATGTTTTCAGATAGAAGGCAGAGGATGATGGTTGGCATGTTTAATAGGCAGAGTATTCTTGTCATTGATGGAAAGATTAGAGTATTCCTATCATTTATGGCTTCGATGGAAAAACAGGAATAGAAGATAAGTTCAGGAAGACCAACAGCGCAACAATGATCGAATGAAGAAGGACCGTAAAGTTTGATACTCCATTTCAGAGTCTTGGCTATCAGGATTTCGTAAATCGGGAGATGGAGAAGTCAAAGAATCTCAACATTAGGAGTCCCGAAGTGTCGAAATGCGAAATCTCGAAACAGGCACGTCAACAAACCACATCAACTAAGAACACGTGGCACAACCAGGCAATGACAAGTGTTAAGATGATTCAACATTTCAGGCACATGTAAGTCATGAATCAGAGTGACATATGGAAGTTATTCGACATGTGTCAATCCATGTGTGATGTCAGCAGGTTTACATCCTTTCGGAGTTTCAGAAATCGAGAGATGGAGATGTCAAGAAATCCTACCACAAGAGTCCCAAAATAGCAAAGTGAAAAATCGTGAAATGATCTGAGCCATCAGATCAAGGGTTGATTGGGACCGTTGATCCCATGCCATTTCGGATTTTTGTGGATCGGTAGTTGGAAGCGCCAATAACATTCACCGCAGGAATGCCAAAATCGTGACTTATGAAATCGCGATATGATTTGAGCTGTTGAATCAAGATCAGATCTGGACTATCGAATCATAGAACAAGTGGCAAGCAATTAGAATTCTGCTGACTTAGAGTCAACGGAGCATGGTGTGGAAGCTCACGAGATGCAAGATCACGATAATATCTGGACCATTGGATCTATGGATATTTCAACCGTCAATCAGACTCAATGAAGTTTATAAACTTGCGAAATATGAAGTGCCTTTTATTTTTGGAACAGCCTGTGGTCACCGCCGGTGGTCACGAGAAGGGAAGGAGTCAATCTAGAAAAGCTCCATTTCGGGGTTTCGTGGATCACGACTTGGAGATTCAAGATGCCTCATCTCCAGATTCACGAAATTCAAAATCGCGAAAGCACTTTATGGATAAGTGCGTGGTCACAGCCATTGGGCACATCAATGGAAGATGGAGGAAGAAGCTAGAGGTGGTAAGATTCACCACAAGAATGTCGAAATGCTAAAATGAAAAATGGTGAAATAAATGCAAGACCCTACGGATTCAATCCAACAGTGTAGGTGAATTTGAACATGATCGGAGGGCTATTGTTTCATTTCAAAGTTAATCAATCATTTATGATTCAGTTAGCAAAATTGATTCATGATTCTTGATTGGTTGGCGATTCAGTCAACAAGGCGATTTTTCCCAAGAATATTCGAGGTGTAACTAAAGTGGTAATTGGGAATAAAAAGGAATACACAGAGACTGTGCGAGGTTGGTTTCTTTGTATGAAAAAAAAAATGAGTTGAACGATAAGAAAGTGGAGGTGATAGTATGCATAGTGTGAGATGAAACTCAGAGATGAGTAACATATGATGAAGAGACAGAAGCAAGAGAAGAATGGCAGAACAAACTTGAAGTAGAGCAGAATTGTAGACAGAGGAAGAGAAGAATTACATAACAGTTAAAAGCAGAACAGATTTACAAAATAGAGAAGAAGTGGTAAGAATCGATTTATCTGTCTTATTGTTTATTCAATCATTCATTTATATTCCAGGGTTCTTGGGAGGTGCTAGGGAGGACTGTTGTCCTCAGAGGTTCAAGTGGGTGCTTGAACATAAGGAGTTGCAGCTTCCTTCTGGTTGCAGCCAAAGACACCAAGGTGGCAGGGTGGTGCAAGGGAGAACAAGTGTTCTCTGTTATACAGGTTGGAGCTTGTGTAACTAGAAGTTGGTGCTTCCATCCAGTTGGTGCTAGAACATTAGGGGAGTTGGTGCTTCCTTATAGTGGGTGCTAGAGAAACAAGAGAGTCAGTGCTCTCAAACAAGTTGAAGCTTGTAAAATAGAGGTAGTAGCCTCACATTGAGTTGTGCTCAATTATAGATGATGTACAAAACTTAAAAGACTGCCTATCATTTTGAAGAAGAAGAGGTTTTTTCCCTTTATGGGTTTCCTCATGAAAACCCGTCTATGTGTATATCTTATGTGTGACTGATGCTCATTACTTTTATTGTCCATATGTTGTATAATGTTGATGGTCATTTGAAGAAAGATTAAGAATGTATTAATAGACTTAAAATTGTTTAAGCACAATTACAACTAGTTCACCCCCCCCTCTCAGTTGTCTTAGTAATTTCAGCAATTGGTA